>JANHFT010001412.1:123800-139857 GCA_032467955.1 Pseudoxenodon macrops
TAGAAGTCCAAAAAGCTTCCATTTTATGTGCCAATCATAGCACAGCCAAGCTCACACCCAATCATTTCAAAAGCCCCTACTGGCAGTTAAAAGAAAGAGAGAGAGAAAAAAGCTGCTTCTAAACATTACCAGGCAGTGGGCCAGGGGCAAGCAAACATGTATTGTTATGTGCATGAAACAAACACACTTTAGCTTAAAGGTTCAGTCAAACTATTCTAGTTGGGTCGTAGACTAAGAAAACCGATACCCAGAATATTTGGATTGTTCTAGGTTTTGTCCAAGGAAAAAAAAATCAAAAGTCTTTTGGGTAAGTCAAGGCTGCTGTACCTTATACCACTCTCCTTATCTCTTCTGTATATCATGCACTACCATGGCTTCCTTTTCTACCCATTGCTACCCTTGAATTTAAGGTGTAGCATATCCTACAAGCCAATCCGTCCTTTTCTCCAACTGGAAGATTACAGGATTTTTCCCCCTGCTAGCACTAAATACAGTCATTTCTCCTTAAGCCAAACTGTGGGGTTTGTGGTAGTAGAAAGAAATCTGTATGGATTTTAAAAGGCATTTCTTATTGTAATCCTGGCACTCAAAATTAATTTCTGAGGTTTTTTTAACCAAACAAATTTATGATACATTGTTAATAACGGATTTTTATAAAATGAAATATTATAAATGTATGAAATATATAGAAATATCTGTCACAAATTTATAAAAAATGTAAAATTAAGATTAAATAAAGCAGATTATTGTATTTCATATTATTATAAACCTCGTATGAATGTTCTAAGAATGATTAAAATGGTGAATTAGAGTGTATGTTTACAAATAACAGAGATTAAGAATTAAATTTATATAGTTCTGCACTGTTTATAGATCAGCTCAGACATATGATAGGACGGTATGGAAGAGTCCAAATAAATAACTAAATAAAACAAACACACGTGAATATTGCATTTGTAGAAATGACACTGGAGTCTTTGTGTCGGACATTGTCAAAGGAGGTTTAGCAGATCTGGATGGAAGGTTAATGCAAGGAGACCAGATATTAATGGTGAATGATGAAGATGTTCGAAACGCTAACCAGGAGACAGTGGCGGCCTTATTAAAGGTACACTAGATTTGAGATAAAATGGTATTACATTAATTCAGAATCCGATCCAGACCCTCTTTGGTTGAAACCCCAGCTGTTGCTCATCTTTCATTTGATTTGGATATAATTATTTTATAAAATCAGAAAAATGTATTGGGAGTGCAAACCCTTTTTAATATAGTTTATACAGAAGGTGTATACTCCTCATTTAATGAGTACCTCAATTAGCCATTAATCATAAACTAATAAAAAAATTCATTTTACAATCAATGTGCACCTTTATGACCAAATTTAACACTCTTGACAATAATGCATGCCGATGTGAGTAACAATGGTGTAGCTGCATGAGAACATTTTATTTGAACGAGATAGCAGCGGCCATTTTTGATATGTCTATTTAGATGTTATCTTTGACTTACTAGACATTTATTATTTGACCATTCAAAATTACATCACTGAACAAACTGAGTTATAACTGGTCCTCACACTTAAAACCGTTGCATCCTCACAGTCATGTGATCAAAATTTGGTTGCTTGGCAACCGGCATGCATTAGGATAGTTGCAACATCCATATCATTGCCATTTGTGACTTCCCCAGCTGACTTCCAAAAAGCAAAGTCAGTGGGGAAACCCACATTCGCTTAAAAGACCACATGATTCACTTAACAAGTGCAGTGATTCGCTTAACAACTCTGACAAAATAGGTCATAAATATGGGCATGACTCACTTAACAACCATCTTGCTTAGGAACGGAAAATTCCGTTCCCATTAGTGGTCATAAGTTAAGGATTACCTTTATTGTATAAGGTAGAAGTGTCCTTTTGTTACAATTGCTGCTAAACAATGTTGTTCCAATAGTTAGCAGGTTTATATAATGATGTTTATAGACAGACCTTTAAACTGAGCCTTTAAATGCACATAATAGGTGTGAAGCATGAGAAATATTTATCCCCATTTGGGATTTTAGTTTTTAATCATCCAGTCCCAATATTGATAGATCCTATTGTACAAATTATGCAAATGTTTCAGCTGATAATTGTATCCAATGGCAGGCTGCTTTTTTTCCAACTAAGAACTTTATTGATCTCCGATCAAGACCATTCTCTAACCAATTATGTCTTCTTCCTAGTGCTCATTAGGTGTTGTTAAACTAGAAGTTGGAAGAATAAAGGCGAGTTCGTTCCATTCAGAGAGGAGAATGTCTCAAAGCAGCCAGGTTGGTAACTATTTGCACCGATTTCATTTGGAGGGTGGAAAAAAAGGTCAAACCGGTTATTACATTTTAAAAAGCAAACAAGGAAAATTTGATCTTGCTCTGACACGATTTTTCTGTAGAATATGATCATAGACAATAAAACCCACCACTAAATTCCATAATTGGTTGAACCGGCCCACGTTAAATATCTTTAAAAGTGATATTTAAGAGACAAGTTGTGAATGTCAAAATTTATCTACCAACACACTGAACATCAAATTTTTATAATTTTTATAATTTTTGCTATTGCAATTAAAGCAGAGTAAATCATCAGAGCAGTATTGGTATAGAGATAGAGAGGGTAGAATTGATCATCATCTTTCTAATGACTTTAAAATACCTCCCGTTAGGATAATTGCTTAAGAACTCCATTCTGTAAGGAAAATAATACGTGACACATGGAATCACGAATGTTTCTTCAAATACATTTCTCTCTACCTGTGTCCAATAGTTAAACCATACCAGACAGTTTTCCAAATCCACTGTTATAGTTTGAATATATTGTAGCCTGTATTATTTTTAGATCCAGATTTTTTATCTTTGCTCTTATAGAAAGCATGTCCTGGATCCAAACTGGTAGGTATATTTCCAGAAAAATTATGTGTGATGCTAAAATATTAGATAGTATTGGTTTAGAAAGAAAGCAATGATTCCAAAATAATGTTGATGTAATTCTCTAAGGTCAGTGAAGGAAGTGGCAGCCTGACATCATTCAGTTTCCCAGGGGGTGGATCCAACCCGCCTGAAAGTTACGAAAGCACTCTGAAGAAGAATTGCTGTAAGTTTCACTAGTCATTATTTATATATTGTTTATTATATTATATATTGCTGTGCTATAAAAGAAATTAAGTTCTAATTGATGTCCTATGATAAAATGGGAACAACTTTAAAATGATTAATTTTTTCTATAAGTACAGATAGACCTCGAGTTGCAACGGTAATTAGGACTGGGTTTTCCATCGCTAAGCAATGCAGTTGTAAAGTGTCACTTTGTGTGAGTGCATCGTTTAACGATGGCAGTCTCTGCAGTCAAAGTTAAACAAAGATTATGGGGCATTATGTGAGGATCTGCTTGCAACTTCCTGCTGCCTTCCAACCAAAGTCAGTGGGAAGCTGGCAGGAAGTTACAAATCGTAGATACCTTGCAAGCAGGCTATCAAACAGGTAACGTGACTGCTGCTGGGTGGAAATGGGTGCAAGGGAGTGTGCGGGTGGGCCAGGGAGACATGGTGCAAGTGCAGTGGGTCTTGGGATGGCGGCATTTGGGTGAGGGAGGTTAGAGAAGGGTTTGCGAGTGGTGTGGGTCTTGAAGTATGAGCGTGGCAAGGCTCAGGGAGAGTACGTTGGCTGTGGTAGAGGTGCAGAATGAATGCAGTGAGACACTGCAAGGCATGACACAAGCACAGCAAGGCATAGGTTAATTGCTGCTTGTGGAGAAGAATGCATGAATGGCGGGGGAGATACAGCATCAGCATAGCAAGATTTGGGAAGGGTGTATGGTTGTGGGGAGCACAGTGCAAGCTGAAGAAGGCTCAGTGTGGTGGTGGCAAGTAGGGGAGGCTCAGTGCAAGCACAAGGGTCCAGAAGGGCGCACAAGGGTTTGTGGGTGGGCACTGAGACAGGTGCAGCATGACTGGGAGCTGACGCGGGTGGGGGAGACTTAACTGAGCACCTTGTGGCTGTCCCTGCTGGCTTCCCCATTAATTTTGCTTGTGGGAAGGCAGCAGGGTGGGTTACAAATCACGATCACATGACTGGGGACAATGCAATGCAATCATAAGTTCCAGGCAGCTGCCAAACATCCAGATTGGAATCATATGAGCACGGAGGTTCAAATATCAGTAAATGATATTTCCTCCAGGCATTTCTATAAAGAACCAAACCAATTTTTTTTTCAGTGTTGCAGAAAGGAGATGAGCACCAACCTAAAAGCATTTTTCTGTGTCTGCTCTGGAAACAGTAGCTATTGTCGATTGATGATAATATATTTTTTTAATCTCTAAAAAGAAGGCAGCCTTTTCAATTGCACGAAAATTCAACAGTTTTGAAATAAAAAAATTACAACCATAATTTCTGTGTTTTTAATAGTGGCATCTGAAATACAAGGATTGAGAACAGTTGAAATAAAAAAGGTAAGTAGGTTCCAGCATATTTAATAAAATAAGAAAGCGTTGGAGGAAAATACACTGCACAAAATTTTCAGTGAAAAGCTACGCTTTAAAAATAAACTTTTGAATTTATACTAAACAACATCACTGTTTTTCATCCTGTGGGTTAAGATTGAAAAATATTTTTTCTAACTTTTTTGGGGTGATTGCTCCCTTAATTAAGAATGACATAAGCTTTGTTCTTAAGTATCTTTCATCTTTCAGAATTATGATTATTGGTTTCTCCTTTTATTTAAAAGGAGACCTGTTGTTCATAATATGAATATTTAGACATCTGCAAGGGCAGGTTTCTTTTTAACATAATTTTTTTTTTTTAATCTGGTACTTTCCTGGTCCACTTCATATTACAAGGTACTTGAATCCGTTTGATAGAAGCTTCAGAGCCTGTTCACCGCAGGACAAGGCAGACTTGTTATTCAGGAAATGGAAGCCCACAGCTCCCTTGAGGATGCAAAATAATTTGCATGGTAGTCCATATGGGCGATGTTTGTTCACAAACTTTATATTATTTTGAAACATAACATAATGGGTGTGTGTGTGCGTGCGTGCACCAGCAAAGCAAGAGTAACAGCAATCTTAAAAACCTGCTTTAAAGAAGGATAATCTTCCAAAGAAAGCTTTTAAAATGTACAAAAGGATCAGAGGAGGTAAGCTACACTGCCTTCTTTCCACTATAGAAGTTTTCATGAAGAAGCATGATTCTTCTACTACCCAGTTCTACTACCCAGAGAGGGCATAAGAGGTAGATGGTCATGCCACCTGGGCCTTTAGATGTTGATGCTCAAATCCTTGAGCTCCTGGGCAAGTTTCCAGGGGCAAATTTTGATCTTGTCTACAGCAGCACATCAGCTCTGAGGAAAACCATCTGCTAGAGTGACTAATGTTAAAATAACCGTCAGTGGTAAGGTTCACAAATAGTTGTGTTCACTTTAATCAAACACAGTGATTGACTGACTACTTTTTCATCAAGTATGATGAGTTAGTAGCTCTGCCCATGCTGTAGCTTTGGTTGGAATTTGAACTATTTTTGAATGATTATGTGCCCTAAGTCAGTGTAGACCACTGACTTAACTAGGGAATAGCAGATAATCAATATTCCTTATTTTTGCATCGGGTATGTAGCACTGTTTCAATATGACAATATGTAAAAACATACACTAGGAGGAGCATGATTTTATAGGATTATAGTACTTCCCTAAAATTCCTAGTGAAAAGGTGTATTTCATGTGTACTAATGGCATTTAAATATTCATATTTTATTTGTTTCTTAATGAGATACATTTTTTTTAAATCAACCAAAGAAATGAATATATTTTGTATTAATGTTTCCTTGTAGTTCTCAAAATGTTCACAGATCTCTTCCATTTACAGACATAAACATTTGAGCCATTCATTCAAAAATTTATTATAGCTTTCCCATTTTGGAGTGCAATTTAGATAAGTTTAGATTACCTCCTATAGTCTGCAACCAGTATGGAGTTGAGAAAAAGAATTACCTTTGTCTGTTTTCTTTTTGATCACACAGAATATCTCAGAAGTAAATTTCATACACACTCTCCTGGTCAATACACGGAAAACAAAGTAATTCAGTTAAAATAGAAATGAAGCAGCAAAACAATAAGCACATATAGTATTTCTCGGTGCTCTCTGGAGGAGTTCTTGATTGCTTATAAAGGCAGTCAAAAGGGCCTTAATCTGAATTATTTCCAAATAAAATGTAATAAATTTAAAACAGTGTGATCCTCAAAAGTAACTCCATACCAAGTGATTTCCATCCAGGTGAATAGTGATGAGTCATGAGTTAATAGAGCAAGCAGTTAGGCCTCCTACCTACTGCAGATAGGAATGCAGCTGACACACCAAAGAAAGCTGGATAACAAGCCTCCTGGCAACTGCTCCCTTCTAGCCATAAATGTGACTCCATTTTGGTTTGTGAGGTAAATTGGTCATGGGTTTTGAAAAGGTGCTTAAAAATAAGGCCAGAGTTTCTGCTTACTCTTCCATGCCCTGTAAGAGATATAATGACTATAAAGTTTCACATTGTGATTCTTGAGATTACCGAATTAACACCTAAAATGTAATTTTGTCTTCTACATTAAACCAAAGCCAGCTAATCTGTCATGATTATAACCTGCTTCTACCAACAGAACAAAGTAAACTTTTATTTAGTTATATTTCCTATTCCTAAACCACCCATCCCTTTCTGTTGTTTGCGTTTGTTCTAACAGGGTCCTTCAGATTCTTTGGGAGTTAGTATTGCTGGAGGAGTAGGAAGCCCTCTTGGTGATGTTCCCATTTTTATAGCCATGATGCATCCAAATGGAGTTGCAGCACAAACCCAGAAATTGAGGGTAAGAAGAAAACAGAAAATGTTATGATACTATTCTTGCTTCAAGTAACCTGACCCAATGTTGTTTTTATTTGCATGTTAATCAGGTAAAGCAATAGCAAGTAACCTGTGGTTGGCTGCTTGTGGTCTCTAGCCACTATGTAATGTCTTCCAAATCACCTCAAACCATATTATTAAAGTTCAGCAGAACAACTATCAATTTTAAGTGTCACAATAGTATGATTAATTGTTTGTTTGGTTTGATGGTTAAAGATGCAAATTGGAGGTTGTAAAAGGGTCACTGTTGTGAGATGGGCAGCCATATAAATTATTTGAATAAATTAATAAAAGCTTTATGAATCCCAGAATGAGTATCTATATTTTAATCCCCTTTCCCCCAAAAGAAAAGAAAAAACAGCTGAAAATTTTCCAAAACATGCTGTTGTGGTATCACTACCATATCACCTGTTGTCTTCAGGAGCCAAGAAGCTTTAGTCAAAAGAGCAAAAGATGACCTTCAGTTCCATGAGGGCTGATCATATTTAAAGGTCATCTTTGCAAAAGAGAAGGCCATTTTAGGGACAGAATGCTTCACCAATAAGTATGTGAGGTGATTCAGTTTGGAAAGTTCTAGTGAAAGCTGCAGAAATGGGAGCAACTCTTCAATTTATCCAATGAAAAGTATGTTTTTGTTTCTGTATTGCCAGTGATTGTCTTGTTTACAGAGAGTCCTCGACTTAAAACTGGTTGCTTAGCCACTGTTTGATATTACGACAGATCCCCCCAAAACTAACTACAACTCAGTCACCCACAATCATGTGTCCACATTTTGGGTGCTCAGCATTTATGACTGTTTGCAGTGTCCTGCAGTAACATGACTACTATATACAACATTTTCTCCAGAAACTGATCTTTACTTCTAGTTTCAGGCAAAAAATGACCTATAATGACCAGTGGATTTATGATCACCACATTCATTTAATAACCATGGCAATAAAAGGTCATTAAATCAGATGCTCTCAATGAATGCCCTACTTAACATTGTGATTTACAATTGTAATTGCAGGGACATTTTTGGTCTTAACTGTAGAACTAGCTGTACCAATCAAACTAAGCCACTAGGTTTTACAGTTTTATATCACAAGATCAAGAAACAACCAAATATGAGTTATTTATTAGAAGTAAAACAACCACAATTTATTATATTCAAGACCCACTTTTTAATTGTAGAAACATGGAAGATATTTCTGGTTATTAACAATGAGCAATCGCTTGGCGGTATATATTGGGACACCATAATAATCTTTGCTTGCTTAAGAAACACCCTTATGCTTGCAATTTAATGGGAAAGAAAGTGTTAATTAATGACTTTGAAATAATCTGGCATGATAGATTATCCCCCCCCCTCCCCAAATATATCTCACTTTCATCATCCAGGTTGGAGACAGGATTGTGAGCATTTGTGGAACATCCACTGAAGGCATGACACATTCCCAGGCTGTCAGTTTGCTGAAGAATGCTTTGGGCACCATTGAATTACAGGTAGGAATGTTGCCTGCAACATAACATGTACAGGTGTTATGGACTTAAAAGTGCCTCTTGTACCCAGGCAATAGTTCACATGTATTTTCATCAAGATCATTTTAACTCTCTACATCTATATTTATAGTACCTTTTAAAAGCTATAAAATAATCTGCAATCAGTATGTCTTTTAAGCTACATTTGGAGCATAAGTTGAAGCACCAGGTATTTTGCAGCTGATCACATCCTCACACAGGTAAATTTGCTTTAAATAGGCAAGCGTCTGTCCGACCCACTGCTGTGCAAACGACTGTTAGCTCATTCCTCTGTGTGATCAGCTGCAATAAAAAAATGTCCTAAACATCTTTATTTGGAAACCAAGCATATGGCTAATGTTATCATACCAGCAGCCTGTCTTGGGCATTTATATCATAAATCTTAACATTCTGGATATCATTGCTATATTTAGGTGTTTAAAAATGATTATAAGCAGGAATATGTTTCTTTAGGGACTTGGTTCTATTTGCAACTAGGCACGATAATAGTGTTTGTCTATATGCCATGTGTATTTATGGAGCCCTAGGGATATATATATATATGTAGCCCTTCACTCATGAAAGATCCACAAAAAGCTACTTATGACCAGGTTTTACATTTATGGCTGTTGTGGTGCCCCCCCCCCACAGTTGTTCACTCTTATGACTGACACAGGGATGCTACAACGGCTGACAACCCTCCACCCCACCCCCAACATTTCCCAGACCCATCCCATCAGCTCCTTGCAGGCCTTTGCCCTGCTCCCAACCCAGTCATTCAGCCACCCAAGCTGGTGGGCCAGGCCTTCTTCCCATCCTGGGCCTTCCAAGTTCTCATAGCTCCCTGTGCACCAGCAGCTTCCACTACCTGGCTTTAGGCTTCTTAGGGTGGCTGAGTGGCTGGGGTTGGGAGCAGGCCGAAGCCTGCCGAAATCCTGAGAGGCAGGGAGTGCCTGAGAGGATCGGGAAGGCCTTGGGAATGCCAGTACAGGCAGACCTGAACCTGCGCTACGTTTCCCAGGGCCTCCCCCACACTTGAGGCACCCATTTAACAAGCCATTCATTTAATGGCCTCATCAGGGAACGTAGGGGGGGTAGTGGTCATTAAGCAGGGTCCATCTCACTTAATAGCCATCACCATTTGTAATCATAAATGAATAGGTTCCTTTATGGTCATAGGTCAACAGCTACCTTTATAATTGAGAAATGAGTTTTCTATGGAACCCAGTTCCCCCCATTCAGATCAAATATGCAGCTTTCTCTGAATTTTTCTTCACGTTCAGAAAGAAATGATTCTGTAAGCTGAGCAGAGCACTAGTTGAATGATCATTGTGACATGTACAAAGCAATTACTACCTAGACCTATGTTTCAACCAAAAAGTGGGATAAGAGAGAAAAAGAAAAAGGGAAGAGAAACTGAACAGATGTCGAAATCAAACAAGCTTGCAATACATAGCAATAAAACCCATGGCTTAGTTTGAACTTGAGGACAGGATGAATAGGAAGTGGAAATGAGTGAGTGAGCTCAGTAGCTGGCTATGTATATTATTTGAGAAATGAAGACAAGCCATACACACATAGGAGCAGAAGAAAACCAAGCAAACATTCAGTTGCTTTTGTAGATATACAATTTTGGAGTTCTCCATGAAGTTTGATGATATATATTGAATATAGCTCTATGCCTTTAAAACATAGAATATAAAAATTCAGAGCAATTTTTGTTTTGTAGAGCTGTATCCATATTCCATCTGTATATTCATTTGTTTATGTGTAACACTAACTTGCAGGTTGTAGCTGGTGGAGATGTCAGTGTCATAACTAGCCAACAGCAGGAGCCACCAACATCTAGTCTAACATTTTCTGGTCTAACATCAAGCAGCATCTTTCAGGATGATTTGGGGTGAGTTTATCTACTTAATAGCGGTTAATATGGATTTTTCTTACTTGACTATCAAATCCACAGTAAGAAAATGTACTTAAATTCAATATCCGTTTTACTTGAAATTGGCATCAGTCTATTGCAAGCTTGAATGTCAAGTTTTTTATGATTAGGGAAGTTGTTTGAGGCTCCATTATTTGGGTGAAAATTGCCATTGAAAGGGTTTAATTCAGAACACTGGTAATAAATAATAGTGGAGGAGGAAGAGGAGGATGAGAATTGTCAGCCCAAATCAGTTAGTTGCAGGGTGAAGACATCTTCCTTAAAGGTTATTTATGTGTGTCTGTGTTGTGGACGTACAGTATGTATGTATATGCACACACACACACATATTAGACAATTAAGTATGTTTAACGGATCTATTGCTAAAGTGAGCAGAACAGTGAGACAACTTGTGTGTGTGTGTGTTATAGGCCCCCTCAATACAAAACCATCACTCTGGATCGAGGACCTGATGGCTTGGGCTTTAGCATTGTCGGTGGATACGGAAGTCCTCACGGAGATCTGCCCATTTATGTTAAGACCGTATTTGCAAAGGTAAGAACTTGGTACCAAATATCATTTGCTAACTAGTTACTGTGTTTTAAATCCAGTCATATACTTCTACATGGTCCTTTCTGTCTTCTCTAAAATATTGATTATGTGCCGCCGTCAAGTCTGTGTTGATCCTTAGCATACATACACGATTGGTAGATGACTAAGACAGCAAGAGGCAAACCATTGCCTTCAAGTTGGAATTGGTGTGACCAAAAGCAAAGTATTACACAATCCAAACCATCTAAACTAGATGTTTTCCACCCTTTTCATCTCATAGCATGCATTTCACAGGCAGGACCTTCAGGTAGCAAAACCCGAACATCCCATGACATCCCGGGTGCTGGAGCTGGGAAGGAGAAATACAGATGGTTCACCTGTGGTGATATCATGGCTGAGAGGCACACCTGGAGACTCTTTGCTGGGTACCGGCGCGTGCCACATTGTTTGAAAACTGCTGATCTATAAAGTATGAGATGTCTCACCTCTAGCTCTTACCTTGCTTTAGTGTCTTGTTAACTTTGCCCTGCATACCTTGACCTACATGTGTGATGCACTGACTTGAATGCCTGATGGGAACAAAAAGAAAAAAAGACAGAAAATGCCTCCTATTTCACCATCTGTACTTTAATACAGGGCGCTATTTATCTCTGTAAATCTCATGCATTTAATATTTGTATATTCCAGGGCCTCCTTTCATTTTTGTGCATCCTGGAATCTTTCTGTAATACACATACACACACACACAAACACAACACCTAGATTTTTTATTATTCAGAATTTGTCCACAAATAAAAAGATTTGCCTTAAAGAAACCGTAGGAAATGTCCTACAGTTTTCTGTGCTACAAAACTCATTGTTTCATGCAAGAGGACTCTAACGAAGAAATATTTGAGGTGAACAAGATCACAAGTTGTAAGAATTGAATACTGGGTATTTCAAACCTCAATTCCTGATGTTGTCCTCCTGCAAAAGCAGGCCATTGTTACAAAAGGACCCCATTGTAAGAAAAATGCCCATGGTATATGAATTATATTGGTGAGGGTCAGTCCAAATGTAACGCCAAAACCAAAGAAAAGACATTATGGTATAGGGTTGTGCCTCGAGCATGCACGCGGCTGTCAAAAACGAGCTTCCGCGCATGTACAGAAGCAAAATCTAAGATGGCGGCGCCCACGGAGACATTGACAGAACCAGCTCTGTGACATCATCGCCAGGTTACTACTGGTTCTATAGAACCGGATAAAACCAGTAGGAACACACCTCTGGGTATATGTAATTCTGTAAAATAAAATCTGTTTCTTTAAACATTGCAGGGCGCAGCAGCAGAAGACGGGCACCTTAAAAGAGGGGATCAGATCATCGCAGTCAACGGGCAGAGCTTGGAAGGGGTCACCCACGAGGAAGCTGTCGCTCTTCTAAAAAGAACAAAAGGAACTGTTACTTTGACCGTTCTCTCTTAAGTCCTGTCTCCAAAGATGAGATGGGAGTTTGTTTGCTGCCAGGCTGTTTTTAATCAGGGGTGAAAAATAACGAATGGTCTTATTTTTATCCATGGCTAGGCATATGGTTGAATTACAGAGATTGGATAAGAAAGTGACAAAATTTGAAAGCGGTCGTAATAAAATCAGAGTAGGGAAAAGTGAAATGGAAAGGGGAAAATGTACGGTGTGATAAGCTGGCGGCGCATGTGCGATTGTTGAGGGATTTGTAATGGGGAATTCTGGAACTCTGGAAGACACAAAATTTTGGCTTATTAGTTAGCCAGCGTTAACTTAAAGCTCTCAAACGTATATATTCATTTGATTCAATTTTATTAATATCCCTGTGCCCGACATGAGATTTGAGACAAACTGTTTTCTGGAATAATAGTGCTTAAGAAAAACACTTTTTTAAAGAAAGAAAGAGAGAGACAGAGAGACAGAGAGAGAAAGGAAGGAAGGAAGGAAAGAAAGAAAGAAAAGAAAGAAAGAAAGAGAAAGAAAGAAAAAAAGAAAGAAAGTTTCCTGATCCTTCATAGAACTATTAACTGAATTGATCTTCATGTTCTTTCTTAAATAGGGACGTTTCATTAAGAGACAGGACACATGTGGTAGTAATGCCTAACTGTTGCAGAGTCCCCCAGAATAGAATATTCTTTCTCTTCTTTCTTTATCAGCAATGATAAGCAAACCTTTCACAGTCAAGACTAAAAATTGCCTTTCATCACTGCAATATATCTCCTTTTCACAAATGACCTAAGAATCTTAGGAATCTTATGGAAAGATCGATCCCAAATTCTGGCTTCTAAAAACACATTTTAATATTTCCAGTGCTTGGTTGCAACAAAAAGAAAGTGAGAGCTTGACCCACTGATTTTAAACCACCTATTTAAAAACATTATGATTCTTAACTTAGAATATTTGTTAGCTTTTCAAATGGACGCTTGCATAACAGGTTGTTAAAAAGTGGCCTCAAGCAGTTCTCCTACAGCAAATAAAGACGTAGATCCCACATCCTTCTTCCTAGACTTTGAAGGCAGCAGAAGACAACTGTTTTTACTAAAGGTGGTCCTCGACTTACGATCACATTTGAGACCAGCATTTCTGTTGCTAAGTGAGACATTTGTTAAGTGAGTTTTGCCACATTTTACGAGCTTTCTTGCCTCCGTTGCTAAGTGAATTACTGCAGTTGATAAGTTAGTAACCCGGTTGTTAAGTGAACTTGGCTTGTCAAAAGGTTGCAAAAGATGATCATGTGACCTTGGGACGCAGCAATGGCCATAAGTATGAAGCAGTTGCCAGGCATCTGAACTTTGATCCCATGATGATGGGGATGCTGGAAATGTAATTGTGAAAAACGGTCCCAAGTCACTTTTTTCAGTGCCGTTGTAACTTTGAACGGTCACTAAGCGAATTGTTGCAAGTCGAGGACTACCTGTGTTTTCCTGCAGTTAAGCTCTCTAGAGTTGGGTAATCCTTTGAGCTGATTTACAAGGAGCTTGTTTTCTGTCTTGTCCCAAAATCTGTGAGTTTTACCCTACAAATATAAGCCAGAGTTCTTTGGGTCACAGGCCACCCACTGAATTTCTTGTGATCGACTTGAGCCCATAACATCACCATGCTAAATGTCGGTAGTGAATTACAGTAAACATGATTTTTGTGTCTTTTAAAGCAAATGAGCAATAAAACAGGTGTTAATGCCCTATGGTTGGCTTAACGTCTTCCATTTCACACACACACACACACCACATGCATGCGCATACAGAGACACACACAGGTCTTAATATGCCAAAGCCGCCTATTATTCTTTTCAGTGATACCTTTGCTCAATGTTTGCAAGTTGTTGTAAACGTAGGAAACCAATGCACGTGTGCACACAAACCTACTCACAGATAAACAGGAAGTTAAAGCAAGAGAATGCTACACACCTTTCAACATTTACCTTGTTCACTTCTCTCTTTCCTAGTGACAACCACTGATTGATTTCAAATTAACGGTATTGGGTTAAGGTAGAGAAGCATATTAAGTCATCCTCCGGTCTCTCCTTGCCTTATAATCTTACAGGTAGTCCTTGCTTAGCTACTGACTGCCTTGTACAGAAATGAGTTGAAGTTTATGACAGTGATGAAAAAGTAACTTTATGACCCGTCCTGGCATTTACAATTTTTGAAGGTCTGTAAAGTAAACGAAGGCTGAAGTACGATCATAAGCACAGTTTCTGTTTCACTTAGCGACCGTTTCACTTAATGAACACATTGTAGGACTCTGTTGTGATTACTAAACAGGGCGATCTGTGTTCTTGTGTTATGACAGTTTGTAAATTGTGCAATAGTTCAGCAGGATTTTTAAAAAAAGTAGCTCAAAATAGAATTACTGCCACTAGTTAGGAATAGGAGAAAAAAAATGAGAAAGCCAATGAGGGGAAATTAATTTTAATTTAGTTTAGGGTTTTGTGTTTTTTTTTTGAGAATTTGTTTTGTTATGTTCTGTCTGTGCCTGCTGCTTTTATGTGCTAATTACTGAAATTCTGGAAAATACTATTCCTTATAACTACTCTATTTTTTTCTTTATTTATATGGGAGTGAATACCTCATTAAAAGACCTACTAACATTAATTGGGACAATGTATTAGAAGGTCCCTTTTTCCAGTTATTATCCCAAATTAGCATGTTGGGCTGTATAAACATATTTATATTAACTTTTTTATTTTGTTTGTGTTAACATTTGAAGTCTATATCCCTGGAATCTGCATATTAAAAATACCCAAAGAATAACACTGAGATGTTAACGGGAAAATGAAGAAAAATACCAATTTACGAGAGGATGGAAGGATTATAGAATGTAAGGATTGGATGGGCCTTAAGAGATCATCTAGTCCAATCACCCCGTTCAGTACAGGAGCTCCTATTATTATACTTACGGTAGTATAATAGCTCATTCAAACATACCAAATGAATACTGAAAAAGCAGCTCAATTCCAAGCATAGTTTACTTTTTAAAACTCCTAAATGAAACAAACTTTGGTTACTGTCCTGTGCTCAAGTACCTGAAAAATATTGCATTGCGGCTTATATATATGGAGTATATTTGTACTGTTGTTCTGTGGTTCTTGAAAGGATCTGTAGATCAGAGTGTGAAGGGAAATCACTCGAACGAACGATGGAGCAGGGATTTTTTTTTTCCCCAAGCCAAAAATATAAAAGCATTCAAATGAGGCTGTCAGGGTTCAAAGTAATAGGCCCAGAGCAAACAAAACTCCGAGGCAGATGGATTCTTCAAAGAATAGCTTTATTGGATTTATCACAGATCTGGTGAAAACCAACTCTGAAGGTTCTCGAGGTTTTCACCTAATTCAAAGTAAAAGTTTTCCCTCAACCCCAAATAATCAGTCACATGGTCCAATCAAGACACTGTCTGGTTGGCTGGTGACCTCACTCCTCCTTCCTCCGGCCAGGTGTGAGAATGTCCTTGGTTCCCAAGAGAAAGTATTTTATTGTGGCTACAAAACCCCAGCTATCTCTAATCCCCCCCCCTATACCTCAGCTCCAGTGTGGTAACACTGAAGCTCCAAGATGGTTTCGGTCAGATCAGCTTCAGGGTTGACAGAGGCTACAAGTAAAACAGGATAGCGTTTTGCAGAGGACTTAATTTCTTTCTTCCATTTGTCTTACCAAGAAAAGCGTCCCTTCCTTTCTCCTTTCC
>JANHFT010001412.1:175542-185593 GCA_032467955.1 Pseudoxenodon macrops
CCTCCCATTTCCCCACAACAGAAAAATGCATAGTAGAATAGCTGAAAGTGTGGCAGGCCAAAATGCAGGCCTGACATCTGGGAGTTGAAATTCACAAGTCTGAAAGTTACCTAGATTGGACACCCCTGATTGAGAAAAAGCTTGTGACATACCTAAAAGTTATTTGTGGCCAAGATTTTATAGGGGTTAGTATACTAAAAAAATCTGAGCTCAGCTACTTGGCCTGAGGCAATATTTAAGAAAAAAAATATGGAACCCCTTCTAGTGGTTTGGAGTTTCCCAGGAGTCTTAACCCATAAAACTTTGCTTTAGAAGAGAAATGGCCTCCAAATCTAAAATTACACAATATATTATTAGCAACAAATAATCCCAGTTTAATATAACCTCTGGGGAGGAAACTGAAACTAGACTTAATTATTCTCTTATTGATATTTGAAATCTGTCCTTCAATCAAATGGTTTTTTTTAATCTTTCGGTATTAGCAACATACATAGAAGAGCTTTGACTGGGTCCCTTAAATATTAATTAAATTCACTCATTTTAGGAATATGTAGTTTATTATGAAGGGGAAAAACAATAAAGGAAGAGAGTATAAGATTAAACATCTAACTTATGGAAGAAAATATGCATGTATAAAAATGCTCCTGGGACCAATTTTCTGCTTTTGGCACTGTCTATTTCCTTCTATAACTCCTCTAAAACCTACATAGTTATAATTATGTGCATAATTAAAGGATCGTGTTCTAAAGATAGCTAAAATGCAGGCATTCCAAAAAAGGTTGCCTGTTTCAGCTAGTCTCACCATGTCCTTTCTGAGTACCTCAAACAAGTTATCTGATTTTTGTTATTATGTTTCATGTTTCAAACCAGTTCCTTGTTGACTAAAAACCATGTATTTTTATTCAGAATTTCTCATTACACCATAAAATACAGGGAGTTTTCCTTCAGTCCATATATTACTTAATTTTTCCTGCAGTTTATGAGTGCTGCGTAGTTAGATGAAGTAGTCTGGAAAGAATGTATCATAATGATTTGTTCATCCATCCATCATCCATCCATTTCTTCATTTCCAGTATTTATATATTCACCTCTAATTGATTCTGGGTATGTAACAGCAATCTATTTTTTCTTACATAAACAAAACCACACAGGCACAAACTCAAAAACTTTAGTAGACATGGTAAAAAAACATGTATACATTGCCTTTCCTAAAAATTACCAGGGATGAGCTGATGTCACCTTGGAAGCATGAAAGAAGAAAGAAAATGGTAAAATAAACATGACATTAAAAAAAAAGTGTGATTGCATCTGGGATGTGTGATAGAGCGTGTGTGACCCCCAAATCGTTAAGGACCTTCAAAAATTGTTTCTAAATTGCTCTTTTTTATTGTGGCAAAAGAAAAGCAATCGTATTAAGTTTAATTTAAAAGATTTAATGCAATTTTAAAGAAATGTAAGTGAATTTCTGGGTCAGGTTAATTGTTTTTGAGGAGTGGGCCACTGTTCCACTTTTCAAAGATCAAGTCTAGTAGGTCTTGTCCCCTAAAATTTTGCATAGCAATAATATTAGCACTTAGACTTACATACTGCTTATACAGTCCTCTCTAAACAATTTATAGAGTCAGCATATTGCCTCCAACAATTTGGTCCTCATTTTACTGACCTTGGAAGGATGGGAAGCTGAATTAACCTTGAGCCAGTCAGGATCGAACTCCTGGCTATGAGCAGAGTTAGCCTGCAATAACACTTGGACTTATATACAGCTTCATAGTGCTTTATAGCATTCTCTAAGCTGTTTACAGAGTCAACATATTACCCTCAACAATCTGGGTCCTCATTTTACCAACCTTGGAAAGATGGAAGGCCGAGTTAACCTTGAGTCAGCCAGGATCAAATTTCTGGCAGTGAGCAGAGTTAGCTTGCAATACCACATTCTAACCACTGTACCACCAACTGCATGCCTTTGTTCTGTGCACATTTCCCCCAAACATTGCAGACTTGTTAGACTTAAGGCAACAGTTGCATTAAAACAATGTAAATACATTGTATTGACCATTGAGCACAGTGCTTCACCAATGCGCTTGTTAGGGGTTTGCTAGCCACACGTTGACACTGCCAAAAATTTCCCCCAGTAAAGCTGTGCTGAGAAAAATCTAGGTTTCTGATGAAGGTTACTTATTTGTATTGTCTTCCAGCAAAGTCAGCTTATGTAGGAAGGGCCTAGCTGGGGAATTCTGGGAGTTGAAGTCCCCCAGGCTTAAAGTTGCCAAGGTTGAAGAGCCTTGCTATATAGGATGGAAAAAAGACAAAAGAGGACACCAGGAACCAATCCGATAGCTTTAGCTCTGCATCAAATTTTCACATTTAATGTAAGAACTTGTAGGAAAAAAGCACCAGATGTACTGTATATCCATCTCTGCACATGCTGGGTGTATATAAAAAATAAATAAATAACCCAAATGGAATTCTTTGTATTTTTGAGAAAGGGGATAAAAGAAAAGCTGACCCTCAGCTTGTTATTATCTCCCATCAAGTGACAGTTGCTATTGTTACACTGCTATTACATTGTCTGAAAATATTTTTCCTGTCAATTTACGAAAACTATCATCCACAGCAACAGGGAAATTTTGCAGTGGTTACCAAACAAAAGCCAATTCTGTGTTAAATATTCTGTCTATCATTGGACTAGATAGTTTAGATTAAAAGAGATGACTGGTGCTCAGGAGGATTTTAAATTCCTAGCCACATAGTTTTCCTATGCTTTACATTATCTATACACACATCGTATATCACCAAAGTGATTTCTAGAAAAACCACAGGCATATATTTTCACAAAAGGTTTATTTCTTTACATTTATGGATGTCTTTATAACCCACCTGGCTTTTGCAGCAAATTTGGAACTAAATGGAATTTCACAGTGTTTTTGTTCAAATTTCTGTTTGGGCTTAGAGGAACAATGAGATTTCCGAAATGAAGTACTGTTTCTGAAAAGAAAAGGCTTAGCTATGAAGCAAATGTAAGCAGTGTTTGAAAAGAAAATAGTGCTTTGAATAATAAAAAAAGACTTTGAATGTCTTCTGAAGCAGAGGTTGAAAATAAAATACTCTTATAAAATACTGTTAATTTTACTTTTTTGTATAGCTCTGTGCCTGAATTTCATATACACCTTATCTTCAGGTCTTTCCTATAGGAATCATATGATAATAGTGCTCTATACAAGAATTTGATGCATAAGGAAGAAAAGCACCGTCCCAATGTTTATCCTCAATATGGAAAAGCAGATATCAGGGAATTTCTCCATAGACATGCAACTGCCTAGGAAGAGGTGAATCTAGTGTGGTCTTGGCCTACTCTCATTCCACCAACATCTGCCCTGTCTTGACCCCAGAGAAAGATTGTTCTCACTCCAGTCAGAAGCAGGCAGTGTGAGGTTCTCACCGGCCACAACTTCCTAGGCTGGCCCACATGAAAACAGCCTTTAATCTACCCTGGCCTGTGTGCAACCCTCTTTGAAGTGCAATTTATAAGACAAGCCTCAGGGCACTGGAAGTTACAGCCAACCATGTGCCAATCTCTTGACTTAGCAGTGCAGACAATTACAGTGCAGCACACTGCAGAAGCTCAGCATACCCTTCCTACAATCAGTTCTCTTAGCTTCTTCCCATTTTACAACTATCAGTCATTTTGGATGACTTCCAGATGAATGCACCTTCAATCAATGACTAGATGTAAGCAACAAGATCATCAAGCCTAGCTCAGATCGCATGAAGCTTGGGAGTGACAGAATTTACAACTTTATCCTGGGTGTTTTGTTTGTTTTTTAGTTTATGGAAAGCAACTGTAGGAACTGAGCCATAATGTGGGCATAATCCTGCCCACACACAAATAGATTTCTCTGCTAATCCTTAGAAATATCATGAACTAATAGGCCTTGAGAGTCTCTTCCAGCTCCAGTTAATGGACGTTTCAGATGCGACTCAGATTAGTGGCATGATGCTACAAAGCAAAGTCCAAGGCAGTTGGAACCTCTGCAGATGGGAATTTTTATCCCCCATGTCTTGTTCTTGAAATGATGCATTGTTGAGTGGTTTTAGTCACGAGCATGGCATTCATTGATGGCTGGAATTTTCTCAGCAGTTGAAGGTAATTTCATGAAAACCCAGCTCTTATCTGAAGCATATAAATAAATCAACGCTCAGCTAATTCCAGAATATTTAATTCTGGCAACATTTTAAAGGAGCTAAGTAACGTTGAAAGGAGAAAAGATTTATTTCTGTTTGTGGCAGTAAAAAAATGTGGGGAGTTGCCTGTTTAAAGATATTTCAATTCAACATGCAATTATCTTAAAAGGTCCCCCTCAAAATATCTGAAATGTAGGACGTGAACAAAATGTTGTGTGACATTTTAATTGAGAGAAGGAGAAACATGAAAAGAAGAAGCCCTTAGGTCCTTCAGACAATAAATAAGCTATAGACTTCCCATATTCACAAAAGCTACATGTGAAGTTCTTTCTTAACTCAAACATAAACCATATTGAACCAAATGTACTTATTCCCAGCTAAATGAGTGCAAATCTATATACTTACAATGGCAGGATTCATCAACCGCGTGAAACGGTGACTTGTTTGGTGTAATGATTAAGGCATCAGGCTAAAAACTTTTTCTGAGCCCTAGGAAGGAGGTAATGGAAAATCACTTCTGGAAAACACTGCCAAGAAAACTACAGGGAGTTGTCTAGGAAGCCTCTGAAAATTCGATTGAATGGAAGGGGAAAAATGCTTTACCATAGTTAATTTTAGTGGTCTACATTTGGCTGACTTTACACACTGTCTGGTTAGGCAAAACCAACGAAACTTTGATTTAATACAATAAGCAAACAGCCACTTAAAAAAGCAAGCAAACAAAAGAAAAAGAAGGGTTTTACATACAAGATCTTCCTTCACCACAAAATTTGGTGTGAAAGTTGGAACAGGAATGTCGCTGTAGCTTACATTCTCAGTCTTCCGCTAAAAAAGAAAAAGAAAAATCAAACTTCTGAAGGACTTCTGAAAATCAATATTTCAAAAAACCCCACTCTTAGGATCTAAAAGATGCCACATGAGAGAAGATGTGAGATGTGTGGGAAGAAGAAATTCAAGCATGAATTGTTTGTTGCAATTCCTAATTATGTCCAAGAATTCTTTTCCAGCAGGGAGCATCAGGGAATAGTTACTCTAGATGTGTTTCATCTCTGGTCAATGAGAAAAATCTAGTTTATTGTTCCCGTTCAACAATGTACTTTCTGGATGGCAAAGGGCCAGCTTTTCTATGTCAGGTCCTTCTGTGGCTAATGGACACCAAGATGCATTATCCTTCAATTCTGCCACACCAGGGCAACGTATATAGTTTATAAGGACACAGATATTCTTTTCTTGGTTACACTAAATATCAGAGGGAGGTCAGAAGAGCTAAAATATGCAAACTACTTCATCTTGAGCCATTCTTTCTTTGCATTATCTCCATACAAGTTCTAAAAAGTATCCCCCTTCTCACGGGTGGGTTCTAACTTACCTCATGGCCGGTTTGCTGCCTCCCGCGCCATGTGGGCGTGCACATGCGCAGTAGAAAAACTCCCCGAAAAATCCCCCCCAAAAGGCCGAAAACAAGATGGCAACGCATGTGCAGTGCTGGAAAATCGGCTGAAAAAAATTCAACCCCCCCCCAAAAAAAGATGGCGGTGCCCACGGAGCAGAACCGGCTCCATGACATCACCAGCGGCCTACTACCTACTTGGTAGAACCAGTCTGAACCGGTAGGAACCCACCTCTGCCCCTTCTGCATCAGATACATGCTTTGATCTGTCATCTCAACTCTAAATTATTCCAGGCCCATCATTCTTAACATAAAAATGTAATCGGCTGACATTTGCAGTACCTGCTTCATTCATTACTACCAAAATTTGTTCCACTAAGATCATAGCTAGTTTCAAAACAATGAGTTGATTTGGTCTGGGCATTGTAGCTTGAATATATGTCCCATTCTTGTTATTTGCTTAGCTTTTGTTGGGTTCTCAGTACAATGCAGTTTAAAGTAAAACAGGATTAGCACACCAAATAAAACATTCTGAAAAGGTCAACCACCAGAATCTGCCAACTCTTTGTAAGCAAATGTTAAAATCTGGACTGCCTAATTCTGCCAATTGCAACCCCTAGCAAAAACAGAGCAAGAGTCAAAATAAATATTCAGATTGTCGTTTCCCAGAAATCAGTGGTGAGCAAGCTTCGAATAGCCATTCTTAGTGATGGGATATGGCTTTTGCATGAATGTGTACATACAGGTCTGGACTTGCACTAACTGCAACTGGCACTCTGGCCTGACACAATCGAAATCTATTCCACTGCAACTCCCAAAGTCTATGCTGGTTGGGGATGATAGGAAGTGCAGTTAGAATGGGGAATCTGACTCAGTGAATTAGCTTGACCCCATGCGGGGTTGCCGTGGGTTCAGATCTCACCTTGAGAAAGGTGTTATTTCACCTGCATGACCAAAAGGGAACTCTAGAAAGATATTTATTTATTTGTAGGTATCAGGAAACTCTAGGTGGCTTATAATAAAGAACAAAAACAATGATTAAAACAAGCAACGCAAAGCAAAACAAACCCAGATTAAGGTTCACTGTCAGTCAATTGGACCCAGGAGTTTCAAAGGGGAATTAAACATAAAAGGCTCGGAGTCACACACCCAATCTGCTTGCAAGTCAGGAACGCTCAAGCTGTGTCACTACTTTTCTTGACTTGCTGAATTAAAGGATCCCTTTTCTGGCAGCTGACTTCCATGTCTATTTCTTCTCAGCATCGTTGACAGCTTCCCAGCTGGAAAACAAACACAGGAAATTTCTTTCAACGGTACACAACTTGACCCAAGTAGGTGGGCCCACTAGGAAAAGTTGGACTAAAACTTTCAGGACCATCTGTCTGCAATGGTGTTTATCTGTCCTATTAGATCTGGCAGAGGAGGCATGCTTTGGGCTCCATTACTAGAGAATTTCATCTGGCAGAATCCAGGAAGAGAGCCTTTTCTATCATGGAATATTAATAATCCCCCCCTCCAGATTAGATTTGCCCTAATCCTGCTGGCCTTTTATAGGGTATTAAAAACCTGATTTTGCTACCTTGCCTGGGGCCCTGACAATATGGGTGAGCCTCTTTCATGACTAATCTGAATATGAAACCTTGTGAATGTTCTCAGCAGCTATTTTACCTTACGTTTTTGATATTGGTTTTTGTTTTAAAAATATGTTTTATTTTTATTCTCGTTTTTAAGCTGTTAGCTACCCAAAGCCATGTATTCAAGATGAGCAGCCCTATACATTTACTAAGTAAAATAAAAGTCCTACCCTATAACTTTCATCTTGCCCTTTAAGTTTATACTTTCCTTTCTTTTACATTTAAAGGAGGTTTGGAAGCCTGAAATGAATGTCTGGCAGTTCCGTTTACAATATTATTTGGGAAATTTCAGCATTCTGGGTATGTTTTCTACTAGTAATTAAGCATAGTTAACAACAGCCGATAGCAAAAGTGAGATTTTGTCCAGTAATATGTGCTATGTCTCTGAGGCAATTAAAGCCTTAGAGACAAGTCGGCACGAATGCTTGCACCTGATTGATCTAATATTAGATCTTTCTATTTATTTTAAAGGATTTTTTTCTCTCTGTCCTGTTCTTAGTCTTCCATTAGAAATTGCCATTAAAGGTCCCAGAACTTGGTTCCATTTATTTTCTGACTGATGGGGGAAAAAGAGAGGTCATAAGTATGCATTAAAGACAGCATGTAATTTGGCTGCCATTTCTCTGTCTTTCTTTTTCTATGAGTATACAAGAAAAGACTTTAACAAAAGGTTTACAGTATAGGACAAGTCATGCCAGTTTATCCTGAAGATCAAGGACGTGAGAGACAATGCAATAATGTAATAATTTAAAACAAATTATTTCCCAAACATAAATGCCCAAATATTGTTGGCTCACAATTCTCATTAACCCCAGTTATCATGGTCTAATGGGATTTGAGCTTGACATAGGTTTCCATTCAGCTAGTCTCTCCTTTTCTCTCTGAATCTAACTTAGCTTTTGCCTTGCTAGGAATTCTGGGAATTGTAGTCCGAGTAGCCTTGGAAAGCATCAGCTAAGGGAAGGCCATTTTATTCAGCTCATATAGTTGTAACAATAAACGAGAACCAGAGGTGGGTTCCTACCGGTTCGGACCGGTTATACCGAGTAGGTAGTAGGTTGCTGGAGACGTCATGGAGCCGATTCTGTTGCTCCGTGGGCGCCGACATCTTTTTTGTTTTTTGTTTGCAAATAATTATTTATTTATTTTTTCTTCTTCTGCACATGTGCACAAGCCAAGTTTCCAGCACTGCGCATGCATCGCCATCTTGTTTTCGGCCTTTTTCTTTTTTGAAAAAAAATAAATGTTTTTTTTTAAAAATTTCTTCTTCTGCGCATGCGCAGAAGCTGAATTTCCGGCACTGTGCATGCGTCGCCATCTTTTTGGCCTTTTTAAAAAAAAAAATCGAGGCTTTTTTCTACTGAGCATGCGCGCGCGCAAGGCACACCCACGCGGCACGGGAGGCAGCGAACCGCCAACAAGGTAAATTAGAACCCACCCCTGACTAGAACTATTACTTGGACTATCCAAAGGTGCTTTTTCAAGAGGCCACTGGAATTTCTGGTTTTTCTTTGAAGACGTTTCACATCTTTAAAGAAAAACCAGAAAGTCCAGTTGCCTCTTGAAAAAGCACCTTTGGGACAACCATGATCTGGATGACTGAGGATCTCCATAGACTACTTGAAGAATATATAATATAAATATAACGTAAATAAGTACTGGTAAATGCATTAGGAAAATGTTAAATCAAAGTTTTCTTCTCAATTTGCTACAGTGGTTAAGATGCTGACTAAAAACCAGGAGACTGTGAGTTCTAGTGCTGCCTTACCCACGAAAACCAGCTGGGTGGCTTTGAGTCAGTCTGTCTCAGCCTCACCCACCTCACAGGGTTGTTTGTGATTGTGTGTGATGGGGGGGTGTGTGTGAAGAGAAGGAAGGAATATTAGGTATGCTAGCTGTCTTGAGTTTATTATTTATCAAAATATTAAAGGTGGGCCATAAATGAAATGAATAATAAAATAAAATAAAAGCTTCAGTCTGTAAAATTACTTCCTAGTGGAGAAAAATAAATATTTTCCACATAAAACATGGGTTCCAATTAATAATTTAGACTTTATTAGGTAGATTATTGCTACACTCACTCAGGGGATGCCAAGAGCCCGGCAGAAGACTAGCAGATCTGTCAAAACTCAGAAAATGAGAATATTTTTCTGTGCTCAGAGCTGTTTTGCACACGTCTCTCTACCTTTTCTAAATCTGTGCCCTACCGGTCTGTTTTTCTCCTTTCTGCAAATCAGTTTGACAAATCATTCAGTCTTGGTAGTCGGGCAGAATTAATTTCTTCCCACTGGCATTTCTGATATTTCAGAGACGATGCTCGAAGGATTTTCTTTTCTTCGGCATCTTTTTACTATTTTTTAATGTTCATATAATTTGTTAGATAGCGAGAATAATACTGTGCACTTTTCCATTTTTTATTTTCTAATGCCATTCTATTGCACAGGCACTATTTGCAAAGGGGAGGAAAAAGCTACATAGAGAAAGAAAATAGATCCTGGCATTTCCTCAAACCTTTTGCCCCTGGAGGCCATCGGAGGTGTCTGTACTTTCCTCTGTGTAAAAAAAGTAGTAAGTTGTATCTAGTAGTGGGTTTCAATTCCCGCCACTACCGATTTGGTATTGGGAGTGCGCAGGAACAACGCTTCTGCGTATGCGCAGAAGCTTCTGTCCATACGCAGAAATGTTTGGGCGAGTGGGCAGAGCCCGATCTGGGGTGAACCCACCACTTGTTGCATCTAAGTACATTTTGTCTCAAGGAACAAAGCAGGATTTTATTTTATTTTATTTTATTTTATTTTATTTTATTTTATTTTATTTTATTTTATTTTATTTTATTTTATTTTAT
>JANHFT010001412.1:188927-203440 GCA_032467955.1 Pseudoxenodon macrops
TGTGTGTTTTTATTACTGGCTGTGCACCGCCCTGAGTCTTTCGAGAGAAGGGCGGTATACAAATTTAATAAATAAATTAATAAATAATACAGCTTTGTCATTTCACTGACCCTGTGAATTAGGAAGGAAGGCAGGCAGGCAGGAAGGAAGGAAGATTTTCATAGAATATCTTATAATGCTTGTTGCAAGACCGAATCTTTATTTGAAAGACTTAGCTGTCTTCAAACCAAAATAAACACCGAAAAATCTCCCATATTTGATGTCTTTTTCAAAAGAAGTTTTAGATAAGAGCCAAATGTGATCAAGGTGAATAACAGAATAATAGAATAACAGAGCTGGAAGGCACCTTGGAGGTCATCTAGAAAGAGAAAAATGGATATTTAAACTACCTGCATCAAATTGTGTCTCAGACTTCTTCCTTTGGTTCTGTCAGCTATTTTAGTTACTATCTTCATGAATACTACCAGCTTTATCTTTTCCCTAACTACCATCACAAGTAGTTAATAGCAATCCTGCTGTTTCCTTTCATAAATAATAACATTACTAGCATGCACTATCAAAGGGCTACAGACAATGTAGGACATCAAGCTGGATTGACTGTCTAAATCCTCTAGATACATGCCTACACCTTCTCCTACCTTGATCACAGAATTACAGTTGGAAGAAGCTATTTCTGGCGTTGAATCTACTTTTCTCAGTTCTGTAATCCAAATTAAAGTATCCCATAGAAAATATATTTATTTTAGTGATCAGATAAAAGAGAACACATATAAACTAAATAAAGCAAAGAAAAAAAGGGAAAAAACCAAGCCACCTCCCCATCGACATAGCCATCAGAAATGGAAAAGAAAACCAATATTTGTATGAATGTATTTTGAATTCCAATAGTCTAAAGTATTAAACTAATTCTCAAATATGATATTAAAAATGGGAAATAGTATTTCATTCCTACACAAGATAAGTGAATCAGTATGACAATATCAGACATATGCAATAGTCAGTATTTTGTACACACTCATAGAACTATACAGGACTTTGTTACATTGTGGGTGATACCACTTTTCATGAAGTTCCTTGGGAACTTGACATGAAGTTCCTTGGGATATTTCAGTGCATATAATAGTGAAGGAAACATGAATCTTTTTCAGATATCATTATAGAAGGAGCAGTTTAGCAGCAAGCGGAGAATAGATTCAACTGAACTATTATCACAAGGGCTAATCATAGTTGTTTAAAAAAACAAATCGCCAATATAAAAATGCGGAGGGTAGACTATTCTACCTGCTTCTGATATACGTTACAAACTATTATTTCTTGACCTACACTTTGAGAAAAGGGAGCTGATCTTTGCTTTCTTCTGTGTAGTACTTCTTCGGGTACTTGATGAGGTCTTTCATATATACCCAGCCATCATGTCTTAAAGCTAAATGTCCATTTCCCACACTTCATAGAGCTTAATTCTGTCTTCTGATTTTCACTCCTAAATTTATCTGTGCGTCAGTCTTGAAATGTGTTGCCCTGAACTGGATACAGCCCTCAAAATTGGCGTTTGAGCATCACAGAATAAAATGGAACTATCGCTTCCTGTGATTTGGACAATATACTTCTATTCACGTCGTCTAAATTTGTCCTTGCCTGTTTTGCAGGCATGTCAGACCGCTGGGTCATATTCAGCTTTTGATCAATTTGAATTCCAAGATCTTTTTCACTTGTACTGTAACTAAGCCAAATGTCCTCTGTTCTATCTGATTTCTTTTTCCTGAGTGAAAAAGGAAGTTGTTCTTTCAGGTTCATTTCTCTGATTTATCAAGATTCTCTTGAATGTTGTTTCTGTCTTCTCGGGTATTAGCTATCCCCCCTTTCCCCAATCTTGTATCATTTACAGATCTGATAAGCATTCCCTTCCCAACTCTTCATCCAAGTTGCTAATGAAAATGTTGACAAGTACTAGGCCAAGGGCTGAATTATGAGACCTTCCAAACAATATCCAAGCCCTCAAAACTTCACGGTAGAAAGAATCAATGTGGCTGTTCAAAAATACTTTGTGAGGACATGAAAAGAAATTCATTCTACAGCAACAGAAACCAATTTTTATTATTATAGTTCATCACAAAATCAGCCAGATGCTTAGACCAGTGGTGGGTTTCTACCAGCTTTACTACTGGTTCACTGAGCACGTGATTCGCGCACCTGTTCTCGCTTCGCTCTCGTGCGCAACTTCTTCGCGTGTGTGTGCAGTTTAGGAGGAAATTCAACTTCCGCCTTGAAAACAAGGCAAGGAGCAAGAAAAACAGCAATTCAATCTGCCACCCCTGATCAGCTGGTCTTCAGAGGCAGAAATAAAGGTCAGTATAACCCAGGGGCAGGCGGGCGGGCCAACTTACACAGTTACAGAGAACCGGTTCGCTCTCAGCTTGGAGTCAGCGCTAACGGTTTGGGAGAATCGGTCCGAATTGGGAACAACCCACCACTGGTTTAGACTGGATTTAGCAATTTAATCAATCGATCAAGTACTTCCTAAGGATCTGGGATCAGCAGGTGTTGTTTATAACTCAGAGCAAACATATGCAATACTCCTACCTCCTATTTTCCTCACAACAGCAACCTAAGTGCTTGTCAAGCTTCTGAAAAGACATTAGACCTATTAGAACCTTGGCCATTTTAAGGCTTGTGGACTTCAACTCCCAGAATTCCCCAGACAGCCATGTTAGCTGGGGTTAGGGTTAGGGTTTGGGAGTTGAAATCCACAGTTTTAGGGAAACAGAAATCATGCAAAGAGGTCACAGGGTTCATGAAGGGACTCCTCAAATATGTAAAGAAAGTTTTACAATAGATGAAAGTAGTAGACCAGCATTTCACCAGACACAGTAATCATCCACCTCTTGGTTCAGATTCCATCATTCATAGTAACATCAAATGTTAATGCTAGCAATAATTATTTTGACATCTTGTGGCATCTCTTATACAAAAATTACATTGCACTTAAAGCATTCACACAACCAAACCAACCCTTAAAATAACTGAAAGGAAGTCTACGATATGTAGTGGGGATTTAATACAAAAATAATTTAGCTCTTTGATGTCTTTATTGTACTATTAAATGTGTTAATAAGAGCCAACCTAAATTCAGTCTCAATCTCAGTGATGTTTAATTCCCAGAACCCCTAACAGGATGCTAATTGGAAATCTTGAGAATTTGATATCAACATATCACAATGGAGCACGTTTTTGAGGAATATTCTGGGAGGTTTTAAATAGAAGTTGGTGGTATGCACAGCCTACATCTAGTACACATACACACACACAATATGAAAGTTAGTCAATTTCCACTGTATCCTAAAATCATGGGGGAATTTGTTCCTTTCACCATTGAAATGAAAGTTAGGTAAAGATTTCTTTAATCCTTTCAGGAATAGAGTGATTATTATATGAGGAAATGCCAGCTGTAGCAAATATGTTA
This sequence comes from Pseudoxenodon macrops, assembly GCA_032467955.1. Classification (NCBI taxonomy): domain Eukaryota; kingdom Metazoa; phylum Chordata; class Lepidosauria; order Squamata; family Pseudoxenodontidae; genus Pseudoxenodon; species Pseudoxenodon macrops. Next base: position 192,388 of record JANHFT010001412.1, read on the forward strand.
TTAGGGCAGGTTTAGAAAAGTTTGTATTGTACCAAAAATGAGCTTATAATTTCTTAGAAATTAGAACAATTTATTCTTTCTTGCTCTTGCTGCAACATGTATTTTAATTTGGTAATACTAGCAATAGTTACTTAAGCTTCTTATTGTGTCTCTTATACAAAATTGTATTGTATTAAAAAGATTCACACAACCAAACCAACAATTAAGATAGCGGAAGGTAAGTCCAGAATAGTGGCATTTAGTTAAAAGAAAAAAACACAGTGTGTCACCAGCTCTTTATTATCTTTACTGTACTCTTTCATTTTTCTTCTTTCATTTTTTTTTTGCCAAATTCCATAGTTGCTCTGATTTTATAATAACACAAAATATTTGCAATGAAGCCACTCTTTCAAAGAAAATTTCCTGATAATAGCTTCCTGCCTTCTGGAAAACAACAATATATAGTAGTGATTGTTGTGTCCTCCCATTTGCTCATTTGCATGAACCGCCGCTGGTTGGTCAAACTAGCGGCGGGAAAAGTAAATCACTGTCAGTGGCCGACAGGTGACCAGGGAATCCCATAAAATCCCATAAAAGCGGGTTCCCTGCAGGCTGCCGGCAGTCCGGATATTGCCTCCACCAGGAGCCATTAAAGGTAGCTGACTGTTCACAATGCCTCGTGTCTTCCTTACTCGCGCGATCTAACAGTGATGGTTAATCTTTTTAGGACCGAGTGGTGAAACTGGAGCGCGCATGCCAGAGTGCTGGAACCTGGAAGAGAGCAGCCGGTCGTTGCACATGCGCGTGGTGGTCAGCTGCTCTTCCAAGTTCCGTCGTGTGCATGGATGCCATATTCTCCAAATGTCTGAAGGCACATAATTAAAAATTAAAATCCAGTTTAAATAAGGAGGCAAAAGAAATATAAATTCCAATAGGAAAGTCCTGGTCTTCACCAAAGAAACAAATTCAGAGAATGCCAATCAGGATGAGCAGGGCACTAGACACTAAGTATGGTACTGTGAGAAGGACTGGAGGACTGGATGTGTTTAGTCTTAAAAGCAAAGATTTAAGGGAAACGGGGACATGTGAAAGTTCCCCTCAAAACCTGATTTTTTGTCACACGGAAGACTGCCAGGACCTGCCCCCTATCATCTCAGAAAGCCGAATGTGGAATAAAATGTACAAATTGTAAACTGGCAGATTCTGATTAAATATTGGGACAACATCCTAGCAATAAAAACAACAACAGTGGAATTAGTGGAATTAATTACCTGCAGGAAACGGAGCAAAGACAGACTTTGCTGAATGGTAGGGACATCTTGGGAAGCCATGGGCAAGTGGATAAAAAAGCAAGATCAAAATGAAGTGTGCAATTAACTGTGTGACCCAAACTCCAGCTCTTGTAAAGTGCATGAGTGTGACAAGGGAGCAGAGCTTCTTTCATTGTGTGTTTATCTCTTGACTTTTTGACTTCTTCCTCGCACTTGCTCTTACTGCAACATGTAATTTAATACTACCAATAATTGTTTAAATTTATTTTATACAAAATGTATTAAAAACATACACACAACCAAACCAACCATTAAATAGCAGAAAACAGATCTAGACTACAGGTAGTCCTTGATTTACGGCCACCATTGAGTCCAAACTTTCTGTTGTTAAGTGAGCCAGTTGTTATATGAGTTTTGCTCTATTGTACAACCTTTGTTACCACAGGTGTTAAATGAATCACTGCAATTGTTAGTAATAAGGTTGTAAAGTGAATTTGGCTTCCCTGTTGATTTTGCTAGTCAGAGGTCGCAAAATGCATTTTGGGACATTGCAACCATCCAGTTACCAAGCATCCAAATTCTAACCATGGGATCAGGGGTGGGTTCTAACTTACCTCACCGCGGGTTCGCTGCCTCTTATGCCTCGTGGGCGCACCTCGTGGGCGCACCTCATGGGTGCACCTCGTGGGCGCACCTCATAGGTGCACATGCGTATCATGGGCACGCCTTGTGGGCACACCTCTTGGGGGCATGTGCGCCTCATGGGCACATCTCGTGGGCGCGCACATGCGCAGTCGAAAAAATCCAACCCCCCCCAAAAAAAGAAATTCAAAAAAAAGACCAGAAACAGCTCAGTGACATCACCAGCGGCTTACTACCTACTCTATAGACCGAGCCAGTAGGAACCCACCTCTGCAAGGGATCATAAGTGTGAAAAATGATCATTAGTCACTTTTTTCAGTGCCGTTGTAACTTCATATGTCACTAAATGAATGGTTGTAAGTTGAGGACTATTTGCATGTGAGGAGGTATTTTGTCAAAAAAAAAATCAACGTGACACCAGCTCTTTATTGTCTTTACTATATTCTTTCATTTTGGTTGTTAATATTTCTTTCCTCACTATATCCCATGGTTTCCTCTGTTTCCCCATAACACAAAATCTTTGCAATTTTAAGCCACTCTTTTTAAGATTGTCTCTGGATAAAAATCCCCTGCCTTTTGGGAAGAAACAGTGTATGGAACATAGCAAGTGCATTCCATAAATATCTGAAAGGCAGATTCCTATAGGAGCCGGCCTATTAATACATATGAATACAATCTCATTGATGTTTAACTCCCAGAACTCCTAGCGGCATGCTAATTGGAAATTCTGAGAGTTTGATGTCAACACATCACAATGGTAGCATGTTTCAGAGAAATAGTCTAGGGGATTTTAAAAGGTGTATACACAGCCTGCAGCTTGTTCACATACATATATACAATAAGGAAGTTCATCCATTTCCACAGTATCCTTTAATGATATAGGAATTTGTTCCCTAAAGCAAAGAGAGTAATGTGAAGGGTGTTATATTTTAGTCTACTAGATGTAGACTGGTTATAAAGAAATGCCAGCTATAATAAATATGCTATCAGTTCATCAGTGGTGGGTTGCTTCCCGTTCTTAGTGGTTTGAGAGAACCGTTAGTGGCGGTGATCACCTAATCCTGTCCAACGTTGAGACTGGCCCGCCCGCCGACCTAGGATCCTTTCTGCTCTTTACCTTCTCAGCTGATTAGCGTGGCAGAGTGGATTGCCGTGGAAATCAGCTGTGCTCTCCCCAGTAGAAATGGGGAAGTGAATAGTTTTGTAAAGTGTGCATGTGCGTGCAGTGCTTGTTTCGCGTGCACAAAGTGCACACACAAAGCCCGCAATGATTGAACCGGTAGTAAAACCGGGAAGAACCTACCACTGCAGTTCACCTTTGGTATGCTTCGTGGGTTATGTGTTATATCAATGGTGGTAAACCGATTGATCTGTGTCAAAGGTGATATGCAAGTGTTCACCAACCATTATTTTTTTAAAGCATATCCTATCCTTGTGTGTTTTTTGGAAGCTGTGGGGGCTGCCTGGGGGCTGGGGCCCATGTGTGTTTGTGTGGGTTTTCAAGGGTTCACAGGCTGTAGATTAGCATTCTCCAAAGCTGTTTCCAAGAATGAAAATCTTGTTTGACAAATCTCTGGTAGATGGCAGATGCTTGTCAACAGAAAGAGAACATTGCCTGAAGGGAAGGGGTGTGTGGCAGATCCTGAGGACTGCTGGGCCATGGGGGCAATTATGCCATTCCCCCAGGTTCACATACCGTGGGGAACAGGGTGAGGTGGCCTTTTTTGAACGTTGAGGAAACACGCTGTGAGTTGGCGCTAGTTCTGAAGTCGAGGTCTGGACCTTGTTATAGTTAGATACCAGATGTGTAACAAATACAGCATCGGTCGATCTGGGGTATCTCAGGGACAGTAAATATATGACATGTGCGTCGAAGGTGATGTGCCAGTGTTTGTTTGCCAACAACTGTTTTTGAAAATATGCCCCATTCTTGTGTGCCTCTGGGAGGCTGTAGAGGCTGTTGTGACAATTGGTTGAGGACTGATGTAGCCTCTGGGCCCTCTGGAAGTTGTGCAGGAGGGGTTTGCTCTTGCACAGCATCCTCTGGAGCTTCCAAAAATCACATGAGAATGGGGTGTGTGTAAGCTAGCGCAATAGGAATGGCGTGTGCGCAATCTGGAGCAATTTCAGGTAGGTGGCAGAAAGAGATCACTGCGGGGGTGTGGCTGATCGCAGGAGTATTGGGCTCGGGGAGGGGAGAAATTTCACTGTTCCCCAGGCTCACACCAGGCGTGGGTTTCAAACTTACCTTGCCGGTGGTTCGATGCCTCCCATGCCGCATGGGCGTGCCTCACGCACACACCTTGCGTGCGCGCATGCGCAATAACAAAAAGGCCAGAAAATTTTCTTAAAAAGGCCGAAAATGAGTTGGCGACGCATGCACAGTGTAGGAAACTCGGTTTCTGCGCATGCTCAGAAGAAGAAAAAAAATGTTTTTCAAAAAAAAAAAATCCCCCAAAAAACATGTTGTTGCCCACGGAGCAATAGAACCGGCTCCGTGACATCACCAGCGGCCTACTACCTACTCGGTAGAACCAGTTAGAACAGGTAGGAACCCACCTCTGGCTCACACATCTTGGGGAACAGGCTGAGGTGGCCTTTTGAAGGTTTGGAAAACATGCTGTGAGGTGGCGGTTTGGGCTGAAGTTGAGACTTGGGGGCTTCTACTTCAGGCCAAGCCTTGTCACTGCTGCTGAATGCCGCTGTTCACAGTGGCTTAGTTGAGGAGAGATATGTCACGGACTGTATATTTTAGAAAAGTGGTGATTTCAATGTTGCAAAGCTCCCTGAGGAAAAATGTCATCGGATGTCATATTCATGTTGTTTCCATGTCACATGCTTCCCTGAGTCCAATTGCCGTGTTGAGCTCAGCTGCAGTTTCAATGCAGTTGATTAGCGCAATAGAACTTTACTGTTGGGTCTGTTAATCTGCATGCCAATAAATATGTTGTGGCATGTGTATATTTATTTAATTCACACATTCTGGAAATTCCTACCCGAGGTGACTGCCCTGTTCTTATTTTCTAGTCTGTGACTGGGGGCCAAGAATACTTTTTACAGCACAACCTGACTCCGTCGTAGATATTGCATTTCTTTTACAGGTTACCAAGTTGCCATTTATCTCTGAAAGTTTCAGACCATTCTTCTGCAAACAACTCTCAGTGGAGATTTCATGACGTGTTCTCCAACAATAATTTTTCCACAGCATGCCGCACTCTTTGTGATACGGGTAAGCTTTGACAAAACACCAATGTCATTTGTTAGATTTTTTGTTTTATTGCCCATTTTATCAAATTCTCCTAAGCCTTCCAGGAATGAAATTCAGAACTTTAAATCATCTTAAAAGAAACATTTTCTGAGTGAAGGTGTGCAAAGAAGCCTTCAGTTCTGAAAAAATAATCACCTATGCTATGTGTATTGTCTGCCTCTAAAGCTTGCAGATGTGCTGTTATTATATTATTTTAATGTTTATTCTCGCTGGTTCGGAGAATAGTCATCATTATATTACGCAGTTGTGTCAAGTGAATCTATAATTTATTTCCTAATTCCAGGGAAGTTATGATTATAAATCAAAAGAGAGAGAGCCAAATTACTACTGCTGGGTGCCAGTTAATTTTTCCATGACAGATGCTGCAAAAAACTAAATAGAAAGACTGCCATATGACAACAGTTATCAATACTGACAGGAACAGGATGTGGCGTGGGCCTCTGGCTAGTAACAATGGGCAGAAGTATTTAAGTAGTATGAAGCAAGGGTATTATCTTTGGATCCAACTTTAAGACCTGTGGATTTCAAGTCCCAGAGTTTCTCCACGTTGACAATGCAAAATTGCCAAGGTTGGAACTTTTGTTGAACATCCTTGTTCTAAATTTGTATTAATTTCAGTGGTCTTTCAGCAGGCGGAGATGGACTCGAAATTACATATCACACTCAATGTATTAAATATGTGAATTGGAAACATTGCTATCAATTCCAAGGAAATGGAGTCCAATTTCAGAAGCTCCATTTTGATCCCACCTTGCCATTTCTTCCAGTATGGTTTATTGCCCAGCAAATGTGCCTAAGATTACAGGTAAATCCAAATATACTTCCATCTGTAACTGGAACAAAACCATCAGATTCAATGGCATGTATACATCTTCCTGTCGTGTTATTTTCGTTTCCACTCTGTGTTTAAATTTAAATTATATGTTTTCTGGAAGAAAGAGCCTTAGAACGGGCAGACATTCTTTAAGTCATGTGCTACTACAAATAAATCCTCTTTCATGCTGTTGCCAAGTGGCAATTGGCACAATATGGCCTGGATGGGAATATAGTTACCGAAGTAATTTTTTTAATGGTAACTTAGTTCCAAGTTGGTTACATTTTGTAGATAAGAATAGCACCATGTGCCTTGCTCAAGAGTTGTTATTTTAGGACAGGGATATTATGGCACCACAACCAAAGATCTAACTTTTATGTTTTGCAATGAATGTACCTTTTGACCCATGTCCTTCACAGGCACAAAACAGTGAACCAGTCTTGAAATTTCTAATGCTTGAATCGTAACAGCAATACTGTCTTGTCTATGTAATGAGCTTTCCTACTCTTAAAAGTAATTGCAATCTGTAATGGTGCAGTGATGAAAGTTTTGATTTAAGACTAGAAAGAAAAGACCCAGATTTACGTCAACCTTCAGACATGGAAATTCACTGGGTGACTTTTCACTCAACGTATCTCAGAGGGATGTTTGATGAAAGGCGTTGGTGCCTCAGAGGCAATCTTGATGATGATAACAACGGTGATGGAATCTCCAGAACATAAACTTGGAGTATTATCCCCAACTCAAGCAAATAATTTCCTAATCCCTTTGGGGCATTTTTTTTCTAGCAACTTTAAATGAATGATTTGGGTGATACTGCTCAAAAGGGAGAGAGGGAGACAGAGAGAGAGGGAGGGAAAGAAAAGAAATCATTGACATGCATATCTTTTAGTTCTAAAGTATGGATTTGATTACTTAATAGCAAAGTACACACATTTAGGAATTATGGAATTTTCCAAAGGTGAAGAGAAAGAGAGGAAATGCAAAATTGTCCTTTTCAACTCAATGACAAAATACCCAATAAGTTTAAACAAATCTAAATTAATTTTCAAATCATAAAACTAAGAGGAATATAAGTTCAATACCGTACTTATTGAATTACAGGTAATTTAACCATCTATGTGCAAAAGGGTCACATTGAAAAGATCAATGATTCAGAGAATATTTTCAATAATATTCTATTTTCAAGAAAAAGTAATACCAACATACCTATCTACTAGTTTGTCAATAGAGCTACAAAAGAATAGTATTTGGTACATTCTAAAGCACGTGCTACTTCCAGTTGATGCATGGCTTCGTTCCATGCTTCTATTATTCTTTACTGACATGTCTTAATTATTGTAATGTATTACACAATATTAGAATGTATATTGGAATTATAAAGTATAATTAGCTTAATTATACACCACAGCATGCTTCGGGGTCCTCGGATGTGAAGCCTGTGCCATATTCTTGTCCCACACAGTTTGTGGTTTGTTGCTCATCCCTAGATTACTGTCATTATCTCCACGAACACAGTCGTCCACATGTCTTTCTGTGCTTGGACAGATGTCGTAGCCATTCCCTTGGCCCCCGTTCAGCAGCAGCTTTGTCATGTGGAGTACAGAATGGATGTGCAAGGAGGAGAGGAAAAAGGGTTTTTGGTTCTTGGATGCTACGCAATGAGGCAAGCAAATAAGCAAAGCACATAAGGGAATGGTACAACTATAATATTCAGGATTGCTTTTTAACACTTTGTTAAAATCAAGGCTTCATACACTGTATAATGTGTCTTGGTTTGAATTTAAAAGGATGAGTGAGCTTAGCATTATAATTTATAAACAGTTCTCGAATTGTAGGTTTTGATCCGTGGGAGGCACAAGTCACTTAGAGGAGGAGGGGGAGATGGTACTTAAAAAAAATGGGAATGCTGAAATCACTCTTGTTTTACCCGAGCAAGACTGCAGAATTCTTCTGCTTTATCCCTTTCCTTTGATTTATAATCCTGCAAATATAAATACAATGATTGGTCACAAAGTTACTATTTCACCCCGGTCATAATTGCAAACGGCCACTAAATGAAGCAGTCCCTAAATGAGGATTAACCCTGAAGTTTTTGTTTAACCGTTGACTGTGTTGAGTTTTCTCCTGTTCAGGGTTTTTATATTCCACAATGTCACTGTAATTCTGCCATTGCAGCATCTGATTTTCTTTCCCCATAGGGCAATATCAGTAACTACACACATCCTGAAGGCTTTGATCCGGCCCTGTCGTAAACACGATTCGTACTCTGAGGGAAGCTCAGCAATTCTTCCATAGCACATTGTGTGTCATTCGATTTGAGGGGCCCCACATCTGGCACCATATCATCAATCATGCAGTTTATATTTTCTATCCATGGGATTTTCTTGGTAAAAATGCAGGGGTTGTTTACCAATGCCTTCTCCTGTGCTGTATGATTAGGCGCATTTGTCACTGTCACTAAAATGATTATCTGCCTCCATCATCTTCTTATGTTGCTACTGCCTAATATAGGAACTCGCTTGCTTTGCCTGGGTAGCTGCGGCATGACATTCACACTTGGTAGGCCATGCTAGAAATATATACTCCTGTAATACACTCCTGGTGTTCTTCCTTCATTCCTTTCAGGAACATTTATCTCTTCATCCCCAGGCCTCAATGAGGCACCTCAACAAGATTTTAGAGAGATCTCTAAAGGGCAGAGGCACTATTTTATTTTATTTTGTTATTTTATTTGTTATTTTTATTTTTTATTTTTTTATTATTATTATTTTTATTTTATTTTATTTTATTTTATTTTATTTTATTTTATTTTATTTTATTTTATTTTATTTTATTATTTTATTATATTTTATTTTATTATTTTATTTTACTATATTTTATATATTTTTATTTTATATTTTATATTTCTTTTTTCTTTTATTTTTATTTATTTTTTATTCCCCACGTTTATTATTTTCAGAAATAGCTCAAAGCAGCAAGAGTATCCCAGACATCTTCCTCATCCTCCAGTATTTTCCTCACAACAATAACTCTGTGAGGTGAGTTGGGCTGAGAGAGAGTACCTGGCCAAGGTCAGCCAACCAGCTTTCACGCTTAAAGTGGGACTATAATTTACAGTCTCCTGGTTTCTAGCCTGGTGCATCAATCACTAGACCAAAGTAGCTTTTGGCTCTCTATCTCTCTTGAAATAGTTCACATCTAGAGGTCATTGCCTTCTGCTTACTTCCAACCCATTATGAATGCCATCTACACTTGTATTTTCCTAGTCCCAGATGAAAATAGATTTTTTTGGATATTGCCAGTTCAACTGTTGCTTATCTTGCTTGTTGAACTTTACTTCTTCTAAACAACTCCCTGTACCTTCATCAAATCAGTAGGTGTTGCCCTCTAGCCCTCTCATCTCTACTACTGCTACTGTTGAGTAATAGGAGCCTAGTAGCATAAACATTACAGTACTTGTATACGAGTACTCCTCAACTTATGATCACAATTGAGCCCAGATTTTTTGCTGCTAAACAAGACAGTTGCTAAGTGAGTTTTGCCCCACTTTACAACCTTTCTTGCCACAGTTGTTAAGTGAATCACTGCAGTTGTTAAGTTAGTAACACAGTTGTTAAATGATTCTGGCTTCCCCATTGACTTTGCTTGTCAGAAGGTCACAAAAGGTGATCTCATGTTTCTGCCAAGCATATGAATTTTGATCACTTGACCCATGACTGCAAAGGTCATAAATATGAAAAATGGTCATAAGCCACTTTTTTCAGTGCCGTTGTAACTTTGAACAGTCGCCAGATGAACTGTTGTAAGTTGTTGACTACCTGTAACAAGTAGAACGCCCTTGGTTCAATGTCTTTTTGAAATATAAGCCAAATGGTGTAATCTTTAATTAAGTGATTGGTTGAAGGCCTTCATCTACTGCTCCAAGTTGAAGTACTATACTGATGTCAGGGTAGCTTGTGATGGAGGCCTAAAGGAGGAACTAAAAACTGTTTGGACCAAACATGAATATATTTTCTGGAGAAGTTTATCAGGAAAAACGTCTGGGAGAATAGTTATTTTGAAGTGTTGGAAGATCCAAACATGAGGTTCCAGAATTTTCAGCAAAATTCTGAACCTCTCTGAGTTTTATAGTGTGCTTTTAGATTTCTCATAGGAATGTATAACTATTGATGGGTACAGTAAATAAATTTGGCTTTGTGACTTCTGGTCCAAAGGTGAGATTCAGCAGGTTCTGACCAGTTCTGGAGAACCGGTAGTGGAAATTTTGAGTAGTTCAGGGGAACCGGTAAATACTATCAGTGACTGGCCCCGTCCTCATCTATTCTCTGCCTCCTGAGCCCCAGCTGATTGGGAGGAAATGGGGATTTTGCAGTATCCTTCCCCTGGAGCGGGGAGGGAATGGAGATCTTACAGTATCCTTCCCCTGCCATGCCCACCAAGCCACAGCCACCAAGCCACGTCCACAGAACTGGTAGTAAAAAAAATTGAACCTCACCACTGTTCTGGTAATACTTAGCCTGATTTGTTAATGAACCTATTATCTGAATATGTACAATAGACTGAAACATGTATATCAAATGAATTTAAACAACATGCTGAAATATTCAAAATATTAGACAAGGTTAAAATGAATAAAACTCAGCATATTGTACAAATGCAGGCACACATTCTTAAGGTGTATACAAGCTGAGGGACAGCAACTTTCTTGAAGAAATGTAATTAGGCTTTATAGTACATTTCCTTAATTTTTCTTCTGGGTCTCGGTTAAGTTCTGGTGTGGTCTGATCTAGGGATGGGTTCTAACTTACCTCACCGCCAGTTCATTGCCTCCTACACTGTGCGGGCACGCCATGTGAGCGCACATGCGCCGTAGGAAAAAATCCCCTCCCCAAAGGGCGAAAACAAGATGGCGACGCATGCGCAGTGCTGGAAACCCGAAAAAACCCCTGAAAAAAATTCAAAAAATATACTTTTTTCCAAAAAACAAATTTCAAAAAAAAAGATGGCGGCATCCACGGACCAGAACTGGCTCCGTGATGTCACCAGCGGCTTACTACCTACTCGGTAGAACCGGTC
>JANHFT010001412.1:214744-237301 GCA_032467955.1 Pseudoxenodon macrops
TAAAAGAATAAGATAAAGTAGAATATATGTATAAAAGTATAATGAAAAATGAATGATATGTAAAATGTGATGATAAATATGTGAATGTTTACATAGCTATAAAATAAAAAAACTTTTATAACAAAAAAAGAAAAAGAAAATGGATGCCACCCTAAGCTCCATTTTTGCTGGCAGAAGGCTGCAGAGGCCATCACAGCCAAAATGGAGCCGGGGGGGGGACCATGTGCGGCCCTCCTGAGCTCTATTTTTGCTGGGAGAGGCACTGCAGGCCAGTCCTTTGCTGTTTCCAGGGCAGCCCCACGGGTTAGCCCTGGAAACCCAGATCTAAGCACCCCATGGGCCGGATCCACCATGTGGGCCTTAAGTTTGACACCCCTGCTATAGACCTTTCCACCTTGTCCTCTAGCAATCTGATCAAGTCTATCCATGGATAAGCTGAACCTATTTTTAGGTTGATTTTGGCATCTAAAATTCTTGGTTGTAGATGAATATTGTATTGTACATATTGTATTGTACAGAATATTGTACATACAATATTCAGAATCTATGTATCTTGTTGCTAAATTAAAACTTATTTTCCTACTCAACTGGCTCTACTGACTAACCATGAACAGGACAAATTCAGACCTTGTAATTTAAAACTCAATAAGTGATGTACTATCGAAGCAATCTTAAATCAAAATTCCTTCACCACAGAAGGCTAGCAGATAAAGAAGAAACATGTCCTTTCTTGGCAGGGAGTTCCAATAGTTCCTGGTTTATAGGTCACAGACAACCCTTTGAGTGTGTGTGTGTGTGTGTGTGTGTGTGTGTGTGAGAGAGAGAGAGAGAGAGAGAGAGAGAGAGAGAGAGAATTGTCCTAAAAATGCGAGTTCCGGGTGTAATAGTAACAAAAGAGTCCATAGACATCATGATCTCCGGAACATTATAAAATTTATTGTACTAAGCTTTCGTTAGCCCCTGCTAACGTCGTCAAGAGTGTTTTAAAATCCATTGAAATCAACCATGCATTTACACTTTTCTGATCAACTTCATCATCGCACACGTGATGGGTCCACCCCCCCTGCCTCCTACCTGTAATAACCCCATTTGCTTCTATTATGCCGATTAGTGGTGGTGCGGCTCCTGTTATCTCTTTAACTAGGTTATTCTGCCTAAGCTGAATCTCCTGGGGGGGTGGGGGTGCTGAGCTACTAGATGTTATGCTAATGGTGTTCCTCCTGGCTCTCTTGCTCATCTCTTTGTCTCCCCCCACCTTCCTTGGTACACTCACTGCTATTAGTGGGTCCGTTTGTTTTGCCCATGCCCTTGTCACTGGTCTGCATCATTCCTTGCCCCCCCCAGCTGCTCTTCCAACATTTTCAACAATGTCTCCACCACTTTTGCTAGTCCAACATCAGTACTTACAGACCCGTTGAAGTTTCCAAACATCAGAGCTTTCCTAATATTATCAATTAAATATTTTCCTTGTCAACTCCCAGCTGAGCTATGAAAAGTTTTATATTTTTAATTATAACCATTCGTCTCTCTCCCAAATCTATTTTATTTTTGTGTCTTATAAGCTTTTAAGAAGGGAAGTTGCATTATTCATCTCCATTAGACATTTTGTAAGCTTCTTTTGGTTGAATGCCCCAAATGAAAGGGGTTTGAATAATAATCACACCTGAAATTATCATCAGCCAACACTATGTCCAATCTTCAGTGTTTTATTGTCTGCAAGATGCGGAATTAAGTAAAAATTCATTCATGCACTTAGGATTGCAGATAAATTTCCTTTATCTTTATTTTTTTAATAAAAAAAGAAGTCAAATGGAATATTATAAAAAAAGGGGAGAGAAATCACAATAAATTAAAATAACAAAAGGAGGGTAACCATCCAGGAAGAAAGGAGAATAAGATCTAGGAGCAGTAACAGAGAGAGAGAGAGAGAGAGGGAGAGAGAGAGATATGGAGAGAGAGAGAGAGAGAGAGAGAGAGAGAGAGAGATGGAGAGATATGGAGAGAGAGAGAGAGAGAGAGAGAAAGGAGCAAATTTAAAGTACATTGTCTTTGCTAAAGGTGCTTTAAAAATGCTTACATCAAATAGCAGCATAGAGGAATCATAAATACAAGTGCACATGTGTCTCTCACAGATCTTCGTTTTATTAACCAAAACAGTAGTACTCGTTGGGTTCCATCTTGGGATGTTTATGTAGGGGCTGTGAGTCATCTATGAGAGAAGAGTCACTGAACTGGTCCATATCTGAAGGAGTATGCTGGCCAGGGATATCGTCCACCAAAGTGTCCAGGTAACTTCCCACCGATATCCCATCCAGCCCATCACTACAGTCTTGCAAGCTGTTGTAGCTGCCTCTCAAGGAGGTATCCTGGCTGCCCAACAAACTACAGAGGCTGCCACTCAAGCTGCTGCCCCTGCTGGTGATGGTTCCTTTCTCCTCAATGATCCACTTGATGGATTCAATGCTTTCATTGATGATCAGGAGCTGTCGCATTAGCTTGACATCGGTGGCTCTGAGATCAACCTGCAACCACAAGGACAAGCGGACAATTAGACTATGATCAGCGGAGAAAAGGGAGTCCCCCTGGCTCTGTACTACTGGTATGCATAAAATGTCAAATATGATACAAGATGCCACATGCTGAATTGGGCAAATTAGCCTGTTTTTGAGAAGATTATCAGTTGAATTCTCATTAGCATGAGCAAAATGAGGCCAATCCTTCATGCACATTTCATGAGCCTTTGGTTCCTCTATAGAAGAAGCTAATTACACAAGGATAACTGCTTGAAAAATATATACTAACAGTTTAAAAAAAAAGCCCACTAAATGCTGGACTGTGCATAAAAATGCACTCCATAAATCTTCATTACAGCTGAATGGGTTGGCAAGGACTAAGCTTTGGCTTCCTTCCCTATTTATTTATTAAGCTACTATGTTGTACAGTGTAAACCTTGTACATGCTTATTTTGGAAGAAGGTCCTGCTAGACTCGGTGGGCTTACTTCAACATAGGCATAGTGATTGCACTGCACTGCATGTTTTTGTTTTTCAGGACTGCAATACAGTGGATGATTTTTAAAAGCAAAGTCCTGCAAAATAGTCGTTTTACTTAGGGAAATAGAGGTATTGTTAGTGAGGCAAACAACTATGGGTAGAGAATATTACCTTGCTAGTCCTATCACATTACTTTTATATCCTGTCTGTTTTCGGTTGGCATCTCCATCTCCTGGACTGATAACAGAACTCAAGAAAAGAAAGCAGCAGACTAATTCTCAAACATAATAATAAAAGTTTTGCATATGGGTAAAAGCACAGCTGGTAATAACCTAGCTGCTGAATCCTTATTAGGCATTTTTCCTTAAGTACTTTAAGATGATGATAAGCAACCATTGGTAAGGTTTATATGCAGGCAGACTTACAATCTGTTTTTCTCTCATATAGAATGTATATTAAAACTTCCCTGCAGTAATAACAGGTGGAAAAATCAATTGTTGATATATTTAGCCTATGCACACCAAGCTTTTCCATTCGGTTCTCCCATTTGGGGAATAAAATTTAACCATTAGATATACAGTACATTCATACTTTAACTGAACAACACACCTGGCATGTGTCTCTGTGTGAGACAAAATCCAATAAATATGAATTTTGGAGGAAATGGTAGATTGTCCAGGAAATAGATTGCTCTTTCTTCTCAAACAATTAATTTTAGTTACTTTTCCAAAAATTAGCTGATAATTTGTGCCTTTTAGCATACTAAACTGAATCTTATGAAGCTTCTCCTCTGGTAATATTGTATCGCTAACTAGGGCATACAAAACCTTTGCTAGACCAATTCTCGAATACAGCTCATCTGTCTGGAACCTGCACTGTATATCGGACATTAATACAATTGAGTGAGTCCAGAGGTATTTCACGAGAAGAGTTCTACACTCCTCTGCTTGCAATACCTTATACCACCAGGCTTGAAATTTTGGACCTGGACAACTTAGAATTACGCTGTCTATGGTCTGACCTAAGTTTGGTACACAAAATTGTCTGCTCGTAACGGAATACCCTACACCACCAGGCTTGAAATTTTGGACTTGGACAACCTAGTACTATGCTACCTATGGTCGGACCTAAGCATAGTACACAAAATTATCCGCTACAATGTCTTACTGGTCAATGACTACTTCAGCTTCAACCGCAATAATACAAGAGCACACAACAGATACAAACTCAATGTAAACCGCTCTAAACTTGATTGCAGAAAATATGACTTCAACAACAGAGTGGTCTATGCCTAGAATGCACTACCTGACTCTGTTGTGACATCTTCAAACCCCCATAACTTTAACCTAAAACTGTCTACTATTGACCTTACCCCATTCCTAAGAGGTCTGTAAGGGGCGTGCATAAACGCACCAAAGTGCCTGCCATCCCTGTCCTACTGTTCCCATTTATTCGTACCCATTTCCTGTGTTCATACTCATGTTTATTCTTATATCTATTATCTTGTAAACAATTGACAAATCAAAATAAATAAATAAATATGAATATGAATATGTATTTACCTAGTTTTACTGATTAAAATAAAACAGAGGGCTCTAATTAAAATAGCGGATATTGAAAAACAGTAGATTTCAAGTGAGAATATAGATACATATAGCACTGGCATACAGGTCCATTTATCTATGTGTATTTATATAAAAATAAGAGTTATCCTCTTTGCTATCCCGCTAAGCCAAAGTAGTCAAATTGGATCGAACAATCTCCATAGATTTGCTGATAGTTAAAGTTGGCATTTTTCTGGAGGGAGGGTGAAATGGGAAAAATGAATAGTGTGTATTGTGTAGTGTAGCCTTTTATCCACCACTCTGAAGCCCCCCTTTTTTCATATACAAATATAACATCTGCATTATTAGCTCACAATAAACTGAAAAAAAATACCCCAGACTCTGAGGAAGTGAGTTCTTTATCTTGTTTTTGGCACATTTTCCTTTTTGCATATAATTCTTTCCATGGTTGTTCTCCCCCACCCACCCAAAATCTCAAACTCTGTCCAAATGTACTGTTTTACACATTGCCGTCTTTTTCAAATGATTACTAAGGTGGTTGTTTCCTGACCAAAGAATTGGTGCATTCTTCTTCTTCTTCTACAGTTCTCACAACATTTCCACTCTTCTCCATTAATCTTCATTCTGCATTTTAATAACCCTCTGTAACTATTTCCCCCCTCATTTTTCACACCCCATCTTCAACTTCCGAAATCACCCATCTTCCTTCCTTCCTTTTTCATGATGCAACATTTTCATCCTTGCCTGGAAGACCTTGCCTCTTTGATAATTCAACCTTTAGGCTGTTTCATAAACACGTGTCCTAAGAGGAACATCCAGTAAATGCACAATGGTAACAGCTTTCCACAATTTATATCCAAGGAGATATCAAGGTCCAGATCTATAAGAAACTTGTGACTTGAGAGACTGGATACTGGCAATTATATTTAGGAGTTGAGACACCTATATTTTCCCTTCTTCATTCTTCCAGTCCAAAAAGTCATTATTTAATCCATTCTGTAAGTAAAGGCACACTGCCTTTTATGAGGCTACTGTATTTTTTTTAAAAACCGGCCAACAAAACTCCTTCATGATATCACACAGATAAACAAATTGGATGTATCTCAGAAACCTCTTTGGAACTGTGATAAAGACTAGCAACACTTATAGTCACATCCTGTTCTCATTTAGCAGTTGGCATTTGAATAAAAATTATTTCAAGCATTCCCTTAGTATTTCTGATTTTAATTTGCTATGGCTTTTCCTGTAGTGTAGAGTATGATAATGCATGCACCACATCAAATAATGAAGTAGTTTCAGCTGTGTTGTAACAGCAACTATTCTAAACTCTCTTTATTGCAAAAATGCAATTTTATTATAATTAAAGACTTAGGAACAGTATCTATACTCATCCTTCTTAAAAAGTGAAGAGCAAATTGTGAAATTATCATCAAGCAGCCCAAACACAAAGGGCTATCATTAAAACATTCAAAAATTGCCCTTGGTATGTTAAAGTAACAGGTAAATATCATAAGACTTTTTCCAAACATCAAATGAGTGGCAATAAAATCATTAATTAATTAGGAAGCATGACCATATCCATATAGAAAACCTGTACCAACATATTACAACTCCCACTGACTTTGCAAGTGGTAAAAAGTATACAGAATTTAACCCTAATCTGCAGCTGTTCAGATGTTAGTAAACTACAACTCTCAGCACTCCATTTTTAGCTATGGCAGCTGATGGTTGTGGTTAAATTCATCAGTATATTTAACATCACAGTTTTCCAGTGCTGTACAATTTATACAGGTACTTTGCATACTTTTAATTTGGTTCAATAAGTTGTAGGTTGGAGCCAATATTGTGAAAAGTATCAATACTCCATTCCCTGAATATCTTATTCAGGGTTTCAGTTATTTAAACTTTTATCATGTTTTAGTCTTATATTTTAAGTCATCTTCTGAATGTTTCAGACTAGAAACATTTTTTCAACAAATAAAATAGAGATTAAATTACTTACTAAACTGTTCACATTAAGGCAACTGTAGTTTTTATTTTTTGTGTAAGGTTAGCCCTACACTGCATATAACTAGTAAAATCGCTTGGAAATATATGATCTTATGCTACATGTACATGTAAAAGCTGTTAAAAGATAAATATGCCTATATTCCCAATGCAATTGTCCAATTCTTTTTAGCATACGCACAGAAATCCTGGCATTACAACTAAGCTAAGTCAATGCAGAGGTTTTCATTCCAGTCTGCATATGGCTTGAGAATCATATGTTTGCTCTCTTTCTTATAAGAAAAAGCAGGATATTGCTGATTATGACTATTTTTTCCCTGTCTTCCAAAACTAACGTGAGAATCTGCAAACCACATCGAAGGACTCCACATAGAAAACCATATAGAATTATTTGAGAGACTGCCACCAAGAGGAGGGGGTCAATTTATTTTCCAAAGCACCAGAAGGTAGGACAAGAAACAATGGATGGAAACTAATCAAGGAGAGAAGCAACCTAGAATTAAGGAGAAGCTTCCTAACAGTGAGGACAATTACGGTAACCAGTGGAACAGCTTGCCTTCAGAAGTTGTGGGTGCTTCATTGCTGGAGGTTTGTAAGAAGAGACTGGACACTTCACTTGTCTGAAATAGTATAGGATCTCTTGCTTGAGCAGGGGGCTAGACTAGAAGACCTCCAACGTCCCTTCCAGCTCTATTCTGATTTATTCTAAACATGCAAGCATCCTCATACTTGTCTTGTTGCCCATTACTCTTGAGTGCCATAAAGAAGCAACATGGTACAGTTTCCTGGGCTTCTTGTATTGTATGAGGTATGTCTTTTGTTCCATCGGTGTAGCAGAAGAGGGAATACAGTATGGATTTAAATCTCTGTGTAACCTAAATCTTTGTGTTATGAGAAATACCATGATATGGTGATTAACCTGGGAATGGGAAAAGCGAAGTTGAAATCCTCATTCCCACAAGTGCTAAGTGGTGGAGTGCTGAATGGCTCTCCTAGTTTAATTTGCAAAATTGTTGTGATAATAAAATGATGAAATAAGAATATGTGCATTCTCTTAAACTCTTGGAGAAAAGGAGAATAGAGATGAATGAATGAATACAGCACAAGATGATTCTCTCTCAGCAGGACTTCCGAGATCTAACCTATTTGTGTTTCACCAGGTGCAGAAATGCCCATTTAGGCATAACTTATAACACTTGATACTTCAAACTGTAAAAAAAAAAAAAGCTTGTTTCAGACATAATTCATTTCCCAGTGGTGATTCTTTATATTAAACTACTGAGAAAACAGATGGTTTCTTTTAATACAGACAAAACTGCAATATTTAATGCTATCTTATACTCTTTATTCTTTCTTCATTGTTATTTTATATTGTCTTTTATGTGCATGCTCTGTAAAATGTAATAAAATTATTTGATACAGGAAACTGTAATGCTAACATTATAGCCAGGCTGAAAACATATTAACAAATTCCCTAAAGTTTATGTAGGTTTTTTTTTTTTAAACCACAGCATTCTTTTTTTGCCAAACCATAAATTATTGGTCAGCACCAAATGTATTTTAATGGAAACAAAAGCCCAATGATAGATTCCTATTAAATGAACATAATTTAGTTACATTATTATTATTTATAAAGTCAAAGCCCATTTTCAAGGCATATCCACAATTAGATTGTATAATCTGTTGACCTCACCCCATTCTAAAAGGTCTGTAAGGGGCGTGCATAAGTGCACCAAAGTGCCTACCGTCCTTGTCCTAATGTTCCCTTTTATTCCTATCCATTTCATGTATTCAAAATCATGTTTTATATTTATATACGTTATCAAATACATGCTTGATGAAATAAATGAATCAAACAAGTTAAACCCCTTTGCAATCCCAGTCACACAGTTAATACACTAAATATAAAATTTGTTTTAATCTTGCAATTTAAACTCACTGATTTTTAATTGATTAACCATTATTCTCATTTGTTTAATTATTTTAAGGTTGACTATGTAAGTATACTTAAATAGCTGAAGAATGGAGTTCCCATTTTTCATATTTGGTTTTATTATACAGGCAAGATATATATAATCTTTAAGCACTTACAAAACCTTAGCATCTGTAGAATAACTAAGGCAAAATGGAACATTTGTGCCACACAGCAGTAAATGAATTTTCAGATACAAATTTCATGAGCCAAGAAAAGCAGTTAGCTGATTCATCAATAATGCAACAGCAGCACTCTTGAAAAACACTTAGAGATAAATTGCAATTTAATTTGCACTGGACCTTAGTAGCACTTAGTTCTTGATACTTCATTAGAAGTCACAAAATGCTGAAGACTTGAACATGTGAAATGATAAGGCTGCACATACACACACACACTCTAGTGCATTCCTTAGCATGATGGATATTTGCATAGCCTCAAATTCCTTGATCTTCCCTCTCAATAGATTCATTTATCCATCATATATTGGTTTGCAATTCAATCCTTGTTCTCTTCATATGAGTGAATTGCTTCAATTGTTCCTTTTTGTTCATTCATTCCATATTTATTCCACTTCCAACCATGTATTCCTTATAAGTTCTGTTGTTATCCTATATATTTTGTAAGAATCTATTTCCACTTTTTTGTTTCTCCTTATACATCCAATGCAGGGGTGGGTTCTTGCTGCCGGTTTGCTTCCTCCCACGTCACATGGCCGTGCCTCATGGGCATGCATGCGCTTCACACATGTGCGCATGCGCAGTACAAAACAATTACAATTTTTTTAAAAAGGGCGAAAACAAGACGCCGATGCATGCGCAGTCCCAGAAACTCGGCTTCTGCACATGCGCAGAAGAAGAAAAAATGGGGGAAAATCGACCCCCCCCAAAAAATATATATGGCAGCAGCCACGGACCAGAACTGGTTCTGTAACATCACCAGCGGCTTACTACCTACTCTATAGAACCGGTCCAGACCGGTAGGAACCCACCTCTGATCCAATGTCTATATAACAAAAAGGACTTCACATTTTCTTCATCTCTTTTAATCATCGCTTGTTCTCTTTGCAACTGTCCTTTTCTTTGTATATAGATTATATTTCTTGCATTCTCATTTCTTTGAATCAGTCATTTTCGTATGCATTTTATTTGCTTACCCACTGCATTTTTCATTTCATTATTCCATAAGCATCATTATTTCTAGTTCCCTTTACTGGAACTTCATTCACTTCTGTAGCACTCTATAACATAATTCTTTTTATTTTGTTCCAAGGAACAGCCACATATACTTGTCTTATGTTCACTTTCTATTCATTCTTATAAATCTTTATAGATTAGAAATCCTTCTATTCTAGACAAATACTCAAAATAAAAATAATTGATATTTAAAGTTGTCTTAAACACAGATTAAAAGATCTAAAATAGATTATGGTACAAATGCAAAGGTGTTAGGAGCTGACCACACATCCATCATTGTCTCAAAACTACAAAACAGAAGGAAAACTATCAATTTAAAATATAAGATTTACAGCTTGAACTCTGAATGGCAAAATATCATTAACGAAATACTGTCCTGAAGTATGAGCATAAAGTTGTCTACATATTTTAACAGTAAGAATGAAAGACATGCAAATTGTAAATTTTACATTACTGTAATATTACCTGCCAATTAACACTGAAATTAATGTTCTGTATTTCTGCTGAAATGAGACACACATGCAGAAGAATGAAGGTAATGAAGTTATATTTATCAAATGTATTTTTATTGCAGTCAGGCACAGACAGAAAAATGTTCTGAGAAAGCCAACATAGTAATTTATATTAACTAAATATATCTAGCCGTGATCCTACTCACTGATATAACACAACACCAAGTATGTATAAAGTGTGTATTTATATGTTGTGTGTGTGTGTGTGTGTGTGTGTGTGTGTGTGTGTGACATCTGTAAATGTTTCAAGCTTAATTCTGAAATAACTCTGCAAGAGAATCTGCTCAGGGGTTTTGAAGTAATTGCTACTGATAGAAATGATTTCAGAAACAATCAAGGACTGATTCTATTAGCCAATGAACATCTATGTGCTTTGTTTTACTTATTCTAATTCTGGGACAGAATCCATTACCACAACTAAAGGCAACAAGCCACTTTAGGGAATACAAGGAAAGGCAGACCATGTAATGTAAACCTGTATTCCAATATCCTACTGGACACCTTACTGCCAAAACTGTCTGGGGCAGGCTTTCTCAACCTTAGTGCTTTTAAGAGATGTAGACTTCAACTCACAGAATTCTCCAGTTAGCACAAAGTCCATATCTCTTAAAAGAGCCAAGATTGAGAAACACTAGTTTGGATCATTCTTTTGGCTAACAGTAGATTATCCACTTGACCTCTTTGCTCATATGAACTGGTCTTGCTATCCTCTTCCATCTCCTCCTTTGGTCATCTCCCACTTTTTTTTTTTGCCAATTCTGCTTGATTTCTCTTATTTCTCCCACATTTCAGATGACCATTTTACCATGACATGTTCACTTTTGGCATAGATCACAACAGCAAAAGAATGCAACTGTCTCATGTCTCTGTATACAGGAAGAAAAGCAGTGCTGATGTAGATATTTTCCCATTCTCGCTCACACACTTTTTTCAGAGGCTTCTCCTGCATCTTTCTACAAAGCCGGAAATATTATCAGCAACAAAACACATTTTACAATCTAGCAAACCCCTTTGATTTAGGAGCTCGAATATAAGACTAAAATTGTGATCTTCAGCATGACTGATTAAGATAAGTAAGGACTAATTGTGTTATGAATATTAGTGATAAATAGAAGATAGTATAAGCAGGAATTGCTTCTACCCAGGGGTAGGTTCTAACTTACCTCACCGGCGGTTTGCTGCCTCCTGCACCGTGTGGGTGCGCCTTGCGCGTGCACACATGCACAGTAGAAAAAAGCCCTGAAAAATTCCCCCCAAAAGGCTGAAAACAAGATGGAGACGCACGCGCAGTGCCAGAAACTTGACTTCTGCGCATGCGCAGAAGAAAAAAAAATCTGAAAATTTTTCCCCCCAAAAAAAGAAATTCCAAAAAAAAGATGGCGGCGCCCACAGAGCAGCAGAACCGGCTCCATGATGTCACCAGCGGCCTACTACCTACTCAGTAGAACCGGTCCGAACCGGTAGGAACCCACCTCTGCTTCTACCTTGAATGAATTTGTATTGTAATACAATAACAACCAAAGGTTATGACATAAAAACATGTAATATGACATTCAGATAGATGCGCCACAATGAAAGAATATTATTGAACCTCAAAATTACTTTTTCCATTTCATGGATACAGGGATCGATAAAGTCAAGTAGATTGGGACTCTCACATCTATTCTGAGTTTCTATAGATAGGCAAATATTGATAAATAAATGAGAGGGAAGCCTACAGTTTATGTGGTCCACATTTCTCATTAGAAGGAAGCAAATTGTGATTAGAACATTCCTACCACAAACTTACTGCTCTAGTAAAACAAATGTAAACATTCAGATCAATGCCCTGTGATAACGGAGCAGTGAAGAAAATTGGAAAATTTTAGAACACATGTTACATATTGAACGAGACTGCATAATATACAGTCAGGGGAGAGACTTTAAAAGTGTACATTATGAGAGGGGAAAGAGAAGGAGGAGGAAGGGAAGGAGGAGAAGGAGGGATATCTTCACGCTGCACATTCTTTGTAATAAAAGCAGACAAGAGAGATGGCTATAGATATAAATGTACACAGACTCTATAACATATGATTGACAACATATTAAAATGAGGATAACCATTTCTTGTTTGTACTTGAATTTGGGTAGGTACATGACGATTGTGAGTTACCAGCTCGTCTTAAACTAATTGGTTCATAGCCTGATCTTTTGGATTTTTAATCACAGAATATTGGGTCAGGAGAAATCTTACATGTAAGATTTTAAGATATACATTTTTTAAGGCACACTGCCCTTTCCTAACCTGTCCCGTTTCAAAGAAGTGGCTGAAGATAATGGGAGTTGCAGTCTAACCTATTTAACAGCCCAGCTGAATGCAACATTTTGCTGGCCTTGACTACATTTGGAAACTAAACAGGGTTGGGCTTCTTTAGAATTTGGAATGGAAGATCATCAGGCAATTCTAGGTCTATAGGATGAATTGGGAAATAAATAAAAAAAAAACACCATCCAGAAAGACCTTGAATTCGAAATCTTGAATGCAAATAAATTCTGTATTAATGCTTAATGATTTAGTTGAAGAACTGCCTTTTAAAAAACCTCACAGTGCCAGTTTGGGAGTGGTAGATGCAATGTATACCAGCCCTTAGTTATTGTTTTGTGGGGAGGCTTATTTCTAGAACATTTCTAGAACATGTGACTCAGTCAGCACCCAGTAATCTTGTATGAGCTTGAAGGCTAAGTTAAACTGGGCTTGCTTGGTAGCTGGATGGAAAATTACCAGGCTACAGGCTACAACTGAAGTATATAAGGACATATTATTTTGTATAGGGTTGGCCTATCACCAAGTCTTGAATTCAATTTGGTGACTTGAATGGACTCATAAGGAAACAGCAGTAAAATTACTTGGAAAATGTCTAAGCCCTGGTCTATGGATCAGCACTGGTCTGTGGCATGCCAGCAACCAGGCCATGCAAACAAGCGAAGCCCCATCCGTGGTCCACCCAAAAGGTTAGGGGCTGCTGTTATAGCTGAAAAGCATTTTGCTTCTACACAGCTATACCTCTCCTGCACTTAATACAGCTCTAAGTCTATGGAGGCAACTGAAAAAACCAGACAGTCCAGTTGCCTCTTGAAAAAGCACCTTTGGGTTAAGAGAGCTCTATTTTCCTGTTGCACAATATGATGAGATATCTAGCCATAAAAAAATAAGAGACTCTTTTCTGAACATGTAGTAGGTTCTGAGCATCATCTTTCCTGTATATAAGTAGGTGGGATTTACACATACAGGTATACTGTACTCCAACATCTGTATAAATATCCATTTGCATGGATGTCATATGTATGCCTGATATACACACAGGGCTTTTGGAATCTGATACTGAGAGCACTAAATTGTAACCTAAGTGCTATATTAGCATCAGATGTTTGCAGAGAATTAATTACAGTACAACAACTGTATTCAAATCCGTTCTTCTATAGCAGGGGTAGAATGCCTCTGGATCTTCAAAAATAGTTGGTTAGCAATCCCCACAGCTATATGATCTTTGGACAGAAAACAAAGGAATCATAGTTGAATATGAGAAGGAGGTTTCAGATGTCTTCAGCTTCTGATTGACAGATACCTTGGCTGTCTGCTTAGATCCTGGATGGACAAGCGATGGTGCATATACATTCTGAGGTCCCAAATTTTTTTTTTCAACTTAGGAGCACCTTTCTATCCTAGCCATTCCCATTTTGTCCAATTGACATTCACGGGCAAAAAATGTTGTTTGGCAGAATATATGTTAGGCCTCTGGCTGAATTACACTATGATGTGAAAAATGTTGTACATGACAGGTTCACTCGGAAGGCATTTCTCCCCAGAAATTCCTGGTAGCCCCCTTATAAACTGCTAAAAATAACATGCGGGATCCATCCAAGTTTAAATCCTTTTTCTTTAAATTCAATTATCAACTTGGCCAAATGTGTAGTTGACAGATTTTCTAAAATGTTTGGCTGTACTAAAGACCATGTTAAATACACTTACATTCAGTGTATCTAAATATTAGTTTCCCTGGTATGTATTGAAAATGTGTAACTTGACAACAACAAACATACAAGACCTCATCTCAGGAATTGGTAAAGTAAGCTGCTGATTACATTTTTTGGGGCTTAACATGCCGCCACATGAAGACCAAAACGGCCCTTTTCCTTTCCGTGAATAAATAGCAATTAAAGCATGTAGAGGAAATGTTCCTATATCCAACAAACACATAATTGCTGGCTATGTACTATTAAGTGCTCTTTCCCAAAGTGAGTTTTTTTAGATATAAAAACTGATAGTGAGGATTTTTAAGGGAAAGGGAGACGAGAATAATAATATTTGCTTTGATATATTTACATGTAACTATTATTGTATTCATTGAAGTATATCCAGTAAGTATTTAAAGTGAATGGCATATAATGGGATAGCTAGTTTTACATGATTGGCATAAAGTTGTGTGCATTAAAAATAAATACACATGATTTAATGCTGAGCTCAGAAAATTCATTTCTTTAGAAAAAGAGGAGCAATATGAGAATTGTAAGTTGAAGCAGTTCTATGAGCCTGGATATACAGTAGTTGGTCAAGGAGTATATATTGTTGTTGTTAGTTGCGAAGTCATGTCCGATCCATCGCGACCCCATGGACAATGTTCCTCCAGGCCTTCCTGTTCTCTACTATCCTCTGGAGTCCATTTAAGCTCATGCCCACTGCTTCAGTGACTCCATCCAGCCACCTCATTCTCTGTCATCTCCTTCTTCTGCCCTCAATCTTTCCCAGCATTAGGCTCTTCTCCAGTGAGTCCTTCCATCTCATTAGGTGGCCAAAGTATTTGAGTTTCATCTTCAGGATCTGGTCTTCTAAAGAGCAGTCAGGATTGATCTCCTCTAGGACTGATCGGTTTGATCGCCTTGCAGCCCAAGGGACTCACAGGAGTCTTCTCCAGTACCATAGTTCAAAGGCCTCAATTCTTTGTGCTCAGCCTTTCTTATGGTCCAATTTTCACAGCCAAACATTGCAACTGGGAAAACCATAGCCTTAACTATACACACATATATACAGAGTATATATAAAGAACATTAACTAAGTAATTAGATTGCTTTCGAAGCCTTCAATGTCAACAGGCAAATTAGAAGCTTGCTGCTTTAAGATTTTCATCAACCCCTCCTGTGTATATTCCCCAGCCACAGAAGCATTGTTGGTTAATACTGTCCCTGAGGTCTTTTCTATAGTAGCATCCTGGTTGCGAAACCCCTTCCCTTAGATGAAATTGTCTCTTTCATGTGTTTTACAGAGCAAAGACTGCTTTGTTAGACTTTTATTTTAACAATGCCCTGAGATTGTTTTATCTTACTCTATGCAGCATTAGATTGCACAGTAGTGTATAACCAATGGAAGAGAATATACCGGTATATAGCTCTGGGTTGAGTCTTCAATGCTTTCTGAGTTTGGTTGTTTGGTTTCATTATCCCACTAGGTAACATAGTGCACTGATGATGTTCCTTAGTTAGGTAATGAAATATCTGCAAGCAAACGAACAAGTGCAGAGAGCACCAAGGATTCCATTGTAACAATATTAGATTGTTTTAAAAACCTTCAATGCCAAGAGGGAAATTAGAAGCTTACTCCTGAAGGTATTTATCAGACCTCTTGTATGCATTCACCAGCCACAAAAGCATTGTTGGTTGATACTATCCCTGAAATTAGTTTTTTTTATAGGTTTTACAGAGCAAAGATTGCTTTGCTTTCTTAGACTTTTATTACTGCTCTAAGATGGTTTATCTTATTCTATAGCATTCTTTGAAATATATATCTTAGGTTGGGTTTTATGAATGATACTGCCACAGTGTTTCTTGTTATTATACTAAGAATGCTGTGAATGTTTGAATGGTATTTATATTGCATATTATCTTAAGCACCTGTTAGGAAACAGTGCATATAAAGGAAGCCAATCAAAATTTCTATGAAACAGAGTTACAATATCTGGCAGTTTTCCTAAACCTGGTATACTCCCAGTATTGCATTATATTATATTACATTACATTACATTATATTAATTTATTTCTGAAACTTCCCAAGTTCTCAACAAACATGTTGTCCTAGAGAAAAGAGAAGAGCACATATTCTTCACTTTTCTTTATTTAATTATACTTCACTTTTCTTCTAGAAGTGGTACTAGCCAGTATACCTGCCATCTATGTTTCTTCTTTTACCTACTACCAACTAACACCACAGTCCTTACATAGGTTACATTTTGTTCCCTAATAGCTTTCTTGACTAGCCACCACGCCTCAGATAACTAGAGAAAGCAGACCATGAGGAACCCCCAAATAATTTAAGATGGAAATAGTCATCTAAGTCTACTTTTCTATTCCTTCGCTAATAGTATATCTGCTCCACTTTTCTTCCATCTCAGACTCACTTTTTTTGCACACAACATGAAAACCTTAGGCAGCAAACACAGGGGAGAAAAGTGGAATGATAGAGTTGTAGGAAGCCATTTGCATTTCAATATAAATATATCCAGCATATACCTCATTCCATTTCTGCAGCACCAGTCTTCCTAGAGCCAGGATAATAGAAAAGAGGAAAAGATACAGGGACAGTCTGGAATCAGCCTCAACTCCTGACAACTATGTGGACATATAATTATGCAAAGCAAAGTGATTTCCCATCATTTTTCTTCTAAGAAGTTATTTGACTTACAGGTTTAGCTTAGAATTCAGACATTCTTTGGTGGCCTCCCATCCAAGCACTAACCAGAACAAACCCTTCTTAGCTTTCAAGTTATTCAATAAACAAGCTAAAGCAATATAGTTTTGGAGAGCCAGTTTGTTCTAGTGGTTAAGACATCAGGCTAGAAACCAGGAGACTATGAGTTCTAGTTCTGCCTTATGCATGAAAGCTTTGGGTGATTTTGGGCCATTCATTCTCTCTCTCCAACTCAACTAACATGGTTGTGGTTGTGAGGAAATAGGAGAGAAAGAGTATAAAGTATGTCTACTACATTGTACTATTTATAAAAAACAATTTATCTCCATTTTCTATTGCGTTAAACTGAGCAATGTATTTTGAAGGGACGTAGGAGCCTTTAGGTTGTCTATTCTTATTTTATCTTGTCATGCTGGCTACATCTAATCATTTGAAATCAGGTGCTCTGGGGCACTGTGGGAAAATCAAAGTAGTGTCTGGCTTCCCACTCTTTCTACCATAAACCTATGTCTAGAGATCTTGGAAGGTGAGTAGGATGAACTGTTGCACGCATGCGAGAACATGAATAAGAGGAGACCCAAACTCATCACACTGCAATGAACAAGACCATGCATTCAATTTCAAGTTTACTATAATTGTTGGCCGAGCAGGGACAAAAATAGCCAGAGAAATTATTGAAGCCTGGAAAACGGACCCTTTGTCAGTCAACAAGAGTGCTGATTTACCACCAAGTTATCAGGTACTTTAGGAGCTGAGGGTGCAGTGGCACAAGGAAACAACAATTAACAACTTAATAGCTAGCCATCAACACCCTACTTAACAACTAAAAGCTACATACAACCAGGCACCATAATATAAAATGTATAGAATAACACAGTGCACCTATTCTGGAGAGAGAGAGAGAGAATGTCCCTGATGATAGACTCCAGCATGAGCCCAAAAGCAAGGAAGAATAAACCTCTGGTCCCTGTGACTGACTCAGATCTGATCCTGTTACACACGTGTCTAGGATGATTGTGTTTCAGCAACTATTTGAGAGTGTTGAGTGCTCTTGACAATCCTACTATATATCTTCTTAAGATAAAGCTAAAAATGTCAAGGAGCAAAGTAAAACGACTCCAGAAGGCCAAGCCAATTGCTATGCTGTGATAGCAGCCACTTATCTACTTTTAGTCTGTGATTCTTTTGTATAAGAGATGTTGAGCTGAAGATAACTGAAGGTGAAGTATCAATGCAACCAGAAGATCATTATCTTCAAAAGAACTCAAATTTCTTTACAAGAGAACTATTAGCAGAAGTATTTGAATTAGTCAGCAAGTACTTATTCTACGAGATAGGGGTGGAAAGGTTCTATTGGAGAGGATAATCTTAACATCCAGGCTATCAAAAAGTTTTAAGTCTATATGAGCCAATGCAAAGATCTGTGAGAGAAGATATTCTCACAATGTACTTGATCATTCCACTTGGAAGGCATGTTTCTCAAGACTTTGAAACAAGCATGAGAACATATTTGAATGTTTTACTAATAAAATGAGAAAACTAATTTTGAAGTAAAACTTGTTTTAATAATACTCCTTATATTCCCTTGCATTTCAGATATTTATGATAAATGTTAATTGGATATATCAGCTTGCATACAATAGTTTATTTCATCAACATCTAAAATGAGTTCCCCAGTCAGGATTCAGATCTGGGTATGGGACAGAAATGGCACTGGTTACATTTTTAGATGTATGGGTGGGATGGGTGTACCTAAAACATCCATCCTTGCCCTACTTGACTTCTCAGGGGCTTTCAGTACCATCAACCATAGTAACGTTCTGGATTGACTCAGAGAATTGGAGGTGAATGGTATGATGTTGTTCACATTCTTCCTTCAGAGCTGATTCCAATTGGTGTTGATCAGGCAAGAGAGGTCCCACTTTCAGCTCCCATATGGGGTGTTACAGGGTTAGGTGCTTTCTCCTCTCCTCTTTAACATCTACATGAGGCCCTGGGTGAGCTCATCTGTCGCCATGCGGTGAGGTATCATCAATATGCTAATGCTAATAATGTATCTTCACCCATGTCAATTTAAGTGATGTCGTGAATATCTTGTCCTAGTGCAGGCGTGTCAAACTGGTGGGCCGCGGGTCAGATCCGTCATGCCAGGCCACGCCCACCCCAGCTCGGCGAATGGGAAAAACATCACGAAACATCACGGGACGGCAACATGACACGGCGAGTTTGACACCTGTGTCTTATTTATTGTCTGGAGGTTGTGAAAATCTGGATGGGGAACAACAGACCTCAGCTGAACCCTGGCAAGTGAGTGGTTTTGGGTTGTGGGCCTACTGACTCCAGGGCTTTGCCATCTTTGGTGCTGTATGGGATTGCACTATCCCAGATAGACCCAGTCCACCCCAGAGAGTTTTCCTAGACTCATGACACATTTTCAAGGAACAGGTAGTAGCCCTGGCTAAGGCAGCCTTTGCACAGCTTTATCTGGTGCACTGGTTGTGTTCTGTCCTGCATCAGCAATCCCTATTTACAATTGCTCATAACCTGGTCACCTCCATATTGAATTATTACAATGAGCTCGACATGAGGCTGCCCTTGAAGAGTATCCAGAAGCTTTAGCCAGTACCGAATACCACATTGCAGATGTTATCTATACATTGTATAGATAAAACATATAAATATATATGTTTTTTATTATTATTATTCGCCACTCAGTCACCGAGATGGTACGCTATATAAATCTGATAAATAAACTAAAGGAGACTCAGTTTTTTTCAATATTTAGTTGCAATGATATCTGGTAATCTAGTTTTATAAAGAGAAGGGGATGGAAATGGTAGTAAGGCCTTTCATTGCCTTTTTGCAAAAGTTGAATTCTTTGTGAACTTTCATCCAAAGTTTTTCTGGTGTGTTTTCCCAGCTGCTGCAGTTTGACATCTGAGACAATATCTGCCAACATCTCTTCATTATTGGACAAGCTACTTATATAGCTAGAATATGGTGGCAACAAAAACTGAATCCCAGAAAACCTCACAAAACACCTTCTAGTTGTTCTGGGAATCCTAGCGTTGAAAAAGCACCTCAATATGTGGTGGCCAACCTCATGCTGTATTCCCTTGGGATAATCTGTAGGAGGATGCTTGTCAACAAGGGTGGGGCTGAAACACATGGATGAGACCTACTATTGTTCCTTTTTCAAATCTTCCTTTTTTATGTCATTCATACCTTCTTTCTTTTTTCTTTCTCCCAAGGTTGGAAAAATCCTACAAGGTTGGAAAATCCTACAGTGTGAATGGGTGGCTTTTAAATAAAACTCCAGGGATGCATGAAATTAATTTAAGGGCAGCTAGAAGCTCTGTGGCCAGCAATTGTTCCTTTCTTGCAGTAGAAGCATATAAACCAGGCGTGAACGTTGTTATGAATATTCCCTATAATTCTCCGCCCTATGCAACTAATGTTCAAATATACATACATTGCTGCCAAATATACAATTTCCATTTCAAGTGTGACACATAACACAAGACTCTATAAAGAAGGAAGAAGTGGATGATTGTCCTGGGCTCCATAAATGGAAGAGGCGCTATTGAAAGGATATGCCAGCTAATGGATTGGTTAGCTGGATCTATATTTTGCAACAGAAAATAGTATATTTAGCTCTGGTTGAACTACAGGACGAGGAGTCCATGGTGCTTTCTGAGCTTGGGTTGTTTGCTTGCAGATATTTCATTACCTAACCAGGTAACACCCTAAACACTAATGATATTACTTAGTCAGGTAATGAAACCTCTGCATGTAAACAACCAAGCTCAGAGAGCATCAAGCATTCTATTATGTTTCACATTCAAGGAAGTTTAACTGATCGATTGAAATGTACTTTCAAGACTTACTTCAGATATTGCACTTCCCTACAAACTCCCATTTATTGGATTTTTTTAGACAAAAACAAAAGAAGAAAAATCAAACGCGGAAGCAGGACACAATGAGAAGAAAGTTGAGGACGGAGATCTCAAATCAACATAATGTCTCTCAGAATCTTAAAAACAACTTAGCCCCGATATCTAACTACAGAGGGATCATTAAGGTGATTTAGTCAATCCTAGTATTTCACACAAGTATATCTGACAAATATATGTCTGTCGATCCAGGATCTGGTGGGGGAAAAAAAAGCCAATTGTGTAAAGGGAAGCAGAGTCCTTTCTTAAGTAATAGCTATAAGATAGTAAAATGGAACAGCTCAAACTCTACTCCAGTTCGCATTATACAGTATAACTTCTGTACATATGAACGACTGTATATCTTCAAAAGGATATGTCTGGGAACCATGTGCATTGTGTAATGCTAGTTTTTGCTTCCCTGGCACTGCTTCCCTGGCACTGCCACTTGACAGCTATGATTGCATCTCAGGACAAAGCCGTTGCTGAATGTGTCTTTAGACTAGAGCAGGTGCCTCAGATACAATCTTTAGGTACTCTTTTTAGCAACACATGGACAAACAAATTTACCAACACAGTAATCCTGAGCTATCTGAACAAGGAAAGATGGCCTGACTAAACCACATGCATGGGACATCACTAATTTCTCTTCCTTGGCTTCTAAACTATAGGTGGGTAAGTTTTAGCACACTCAAATTCATTTTTCATTCTTTGTAAAAAGGGCAAAGGAGATCAGAAGACTGGCCAAACTGGTGCTGTTTGTATGGACATGATGGTCAGCAACTAATTTAAGAAAGGACTGGTTGGAGCAGGCCAAGGATCTAGGTTAATTTACCCTTTGTAGCCAGTCTTTTCTTTCAATGGTTGCTATTGCTGCCTCCAATTTTTAGAGTTTGCTGAACCTGATAGTGGAGAGTGAGCAGGAATCCCCCCCATCTAAAACTGTCATATACTTATTATAAATGGGGACTGGGAAGCACTATTATGTGGTTGGTTGTTTTGAATTTCATAGAAAAAAGTGGGACGGTCCTTCTTGAAATAATTCTGAATAAACATATCATTTGCTTCAAAATGATACTATGTGAAATGAATTATCAGTGCAACGCAGTTTTTCATGTTTGCTTGCTTTGTAGATAGAGTTAAAAGGAGAAGATGCGCTTCTAATGGGTATTCTACAATTACGTATTGCAATTCCATTTTTCCTAACAAAAGCATATACCCTTTACCTCATGTACCATGAAATACTTAAATCAATATATAGAACTATTTATTTATTTATATATCTATTTATCTATCTATTTATTTATTTATTGAGTTAAAATTATAAGCAACACACTAAGTACAATGATCAAGTGGTATAGATAGATAAATGTCCTGCTGTTCAAGAACCCTGGAGTGCCCGTGGCACCAGTGGGTCAGTTGCACATACTCTGCATGTGCCCAGTGGCATCTTTCGTTACAGTGACATAAAAATGTTCTAGGAACTAGCCATGGTCCTGAGAAGAAATTCAGGATTAAGTCAGGGCACAAATTAAAGTTTTGAAAGAATCCCAAGGAATGGCGTTGGTGATGGAGTTGGTTCCAGTATTAATAGAATAGAATAGAATAGAATTCTTTATTGGCCAAGTGTGATTGGACACACAAGGAATTTGTCTTTGGTGCA
>JANHFT010001413.1:17260-27868 GCA_032467955.1 Pseudoxenodon macrops
AGCATGAGGCTCTTCTCCAGGGAGTCCTTCCTTCTCATTAGGTGGTCAAAGGATTTGAGTTTCCTCTTCAGGATCTGGCCTTCTAAGGAGCAGTCAGGGTTGATCTCCTCTAGGACCGACTGGTTGGATCGCCTTGCAGTCCAAGGGCCTCACAGGAGTCTTCTCCAGCACCAGAGTTCAAAGGCCTCCGTTCTTTGGCCTTTCTCAGCCTCCCTTATGGTCCAACTTTCACAGCCATCCATTGCAACTGGGAGAACCACAGCCTTGTCTATACACACTTTTGTTGGCAGGGTGATGTCTCTGCTTTTTATTATGCTGTCCAGTTTTGCCAACAGCTTTGCCATTAAAAACAAAATAACAGGTCTTCCAATCCAGTGGCCCTTCCAACCTTTTGGGCACCAGGAACCGGTTCCATGGAGAAATATTTTTCCGTGGACTGCAGGGGATGTGATTTTGCTTGCTGCTTGCATGCTGTCCCATGGATGGAGTGTGGGTTCCAGACAGATGAGCTGTATTAGGTTCTGGCACTTAAATCATTAGAGATGAGTTCTCCGAGGACCTTAACAGAATGAGGGTCGTCTACAAGGTTGTGTCCATCCAGCTTGTATTTTATGTTCTGATTTCTTTTGCCAGTGTGTGAGACAGAGCATTTGTTGGTTGAGATTTGAAGTTGCCATTTGTTTGACCATTCTGATATATAGTCAAGGTCTTTTTGAAGGGTAGCAGCATTGTCGGTGGTGTTGAATAGTTTTACATCATCAGCGAAGAGAACACAGTTGCTTTTAATATGATCACAAAGGTCATTAATGTAAAGTATAAAGAGTGCTGGCCTAAAATGCTGCCTTGGGGGACACTGCTGTCAACAGGTACAGGATTTGATAGAGCACTCCCTATTTTGACCATTTGCTGCCTGTTTGACAGGAACGCAGATATCCATTTATGTAGGGATTTATATATCTGCAGGAGAGCTTACAGTGGAACAGTACCATTTTTTAAATTTTCATTGGTAGGTTATCCTCTCACTATCTTTTCACACGCTATTTGAATGGATTTTAGTGAAGTCATCAGGAACCTGAACTGTATTGTATTGGAATTGGACTGTATGGGAATGAATTTTAAAAAATGTATTAAACTTAATGCTAATGAAAAAAGGCTGGCAGTATATTTCACAGCAAGACACTACCATATTAAAAATATTTTTTATTATTTAAAAATGTCATGCATATCCTTTATTGATCTTGGAAATAGCAGAAAAATTCAGCAGCTCGCTTCTTCGTCATAAATGATAAATTTTGTGCATATAAGTTACAGTATTTTATTTCTGTGCACACCCACCTATAAGCACACACAGATATATATGCCTTAATAAAACCTGATAAATACCATTACAATTTATTGTAAGAAGGACAGCTTTGAAGAATCTTCAATACTAGTTCAAATTTGGCAGTTTTTCCAGGTCTTCCCTTTCAAAGTAATTGATGGTATAATAGTATTTATAAGGTTTCAATGAAACATTTGTTTCAATACAGTATTTCATCCATAGCAACAATGGACAAGAAATTAATCATCTCAGTTTACATACATCTCCACAGCATCATATGGCATATAAGGTGCTTTCCTGTATTGAAACTTCAACGTCTCCATTTTGAATTCCTGCCAGCTCTCTGCAGAAACACCTTGGAATTGCTGGGCCTCAGGCAAAGCTCAGGAAGCTGTAATATAAATTGCTGTGCTATGAATTATTATTTTTATGACAGTTATTCAACAAATGAACCATGGCCAAATTGGTTGTGATGATGTCTATCTGTTCACATTTGAAAATGCAATTGTCAAAAATTGAAAGACATTACCTGATTTTTGAAAAATATACTGTACATTTCTTAATTTACATTTTTATTTCCAAGGAAGAACTCTGGGAACAATAGGAATAGGAAGAGACTTTAATAGCAAGAGTAGTTAAATATTTAATATTTGTTTACTTAACTCCAAATATGCTAATATTAAAAACTATATATTTTAAAAACAGAAAGAAGTCGATCTATAAGTATTTAATTTAAACTTGCAATATGTTGCAGACTAGAAAATTGTTATTGTGGTTCAGTAGGTCATCCCCGATGATGCCCAAAGGCTGCCCTTTCTCAATTATTATCCCATCAATAAATAAGGCTTCTGCTAATTATTGTCCCATTAGTCTGTGGAGTATAATTAGCAAATTATTTGAAATTTCTCTGCTTAAAAGTTTGCAATTGACTAGAGCCTGAAAACAAAATCCTTGTAGTTGAATAGACAGGTCTAAAATGATAACTGATTGGTATTTCAACATATGGCTGAAAAATATAGTGCCAAGCCTACTGTGACTTTATAGACTACTTCAATTGATCTTAAATCTTTTAATTCTTTCCTGCTTGAGAAGAAGAAATTTATATGAGACTTTATTTTCTGATTTGAGAAATTCTTTAAAAATCATTCTTAAATTCCATTACAGTTTAGTGTAGTGGTTAAGGCATTGGACTAGAATCTGAAAGAGGTGACTAAAGGTCCTGCCATAGGCACAAATTACCAAATCTCTCTTAGCACTAGGAGGGAGGGGAGGCCGTTTATGACATCTTGCCAAAAAACTGAATGGATGTGTCCAGGCAGCCCAGGTAGTCACTGGAAGTCAACAATAACTCAAAGGCTCTTCTTGTATAATTACATTTTAATGGAAGAAATAGCAAGGCTGAAATATATATTTGTTAACTGAAACTGATGACAAAAAGAATAAAAAGAATTAGTACAATTAAAATATCTGCTCCTCCCTCTCCCCCTACTCTTTCCCCTCCCCCTCCCTTTCCTTTTCCTTTTCCTTCTCCTTCTCCTTCTCCTTCTCCTTCTTCTTCCTTGCAGTGCCCAGAACACTTAATGCAAAACATCCCTCAGACTAAAGGGGTGAAAAAGAACTAAATACTAGATCATTTTCTATTGAATTCATTTAAGCAATGTAAGTTCCATATTTTTATTTTTGTTTTTGAAATGGTGTTAGAAAAGATTTACAATCCTTCAAAACATACAGCAAAGAAGAAAGTGTAAAGTGTGATTGACACCATAAATTATTCTAAAGCTAATATTATGAATCATTATAAAACACTGATAAATGGCAATTAGTGGATATTTTAGTCAATAT
Source organism: Pseudoxenodon macrops (assembly GCA_032467955.1). Lineage (NCBI taxonomy): Eukaryota > Metazoa > Chordata > Lepidosauria > Squamata > Pseudoxenodontidae > Pseudoxenodon > Pseudoxenodon macrops. The sequence goes on from JANHFT010001413.1 coordinate 20,424, forward strand.
GATTAAGTGAGGTAATATACAATCAATCAGAATAGAGCTGAAATGGTCCTAGGTCTTCTAGTCCAACCCCCTACTCCACCAGGAGACCCTATACCTTTTCAGATAGATGGCTGTTTAGACTTTTCTTAAAACCTCCAGTGATGGAGCATTGACAACTTTTGAAGGCAAGCTGTTCCACTGGTTAATTGTTCTCACTGCTAGGAAGTCTCTTCTTAATTCCAGGTTGCTTCTCTCCTTGATTAGACAGATACATACACATACATATGCATAATATACACATTAGAGCATAATATTTTAGCTTTTGGTATGTGGAATTGGAATGTCCAAAGTTTTCAATCATAGAACATTGGCAGGGGTCAACATTTTCCATTTTAATATTTTCCAGTGAAAAGGATATCAAATTATACTCTTACCAATCTGATATTTTCAGGGTAAAACAATTGTCCAATTTGTTGACAGAGCACAGACAAAAACATATAAAGGCAGAGTTCTTGAACACTTTCAAAAAGTGCAATCTAAATGCCTGAGGGTGATTTTTTAATATTCCCAGTTGTGTTCCAAATGCTGTACAAAAAAAAATCAAAGCTGACTTTCTTGTTTAGAAGTCTGACTCTAGTAAAGCAGACTGGGTACAACTGATATATTGTCCAAAAGGCTTAGCCCACTTAACCTTAAATATTCAGCTTTAACCCAGGTGGATAACTTTATTGGACTCAAAATTAATGGATTTCTTTGTCTTTTATGGCATGCATTGGATATGCAAAAACAAGAAATGATAAAATAATATTTATGAAATATTGATAAACAAAATAAGCTTAATATAGATCCTCATTGCTGAGCACTGCGAAATCCAATCAAAATTGTTACTCTAGGTTACTCTATTTTTATGATCTTCCATTGAGCACAGATGTGTCTTTTCTTTCTCCATTTAGATGTTTCACCTTCTGAAATTATTAGTATGAATTTATACTGATTTTCTGTTAGCAATTCCTTGTTTCTATTAGAAATTCCTTGATGTTGTATTATTCTTTCCCTTACATTCTTATTCCCAGAATGGTTGTGAGTTCCTATATTTAATACTTGTTGATTGCTGAAATACTGGTGTGTTTGTTCAGTTACTCAGACACTTTCAACTGTTTTTGACCAATGGACATAATTTTTCCAAGGCTGTGAATCAGTAATTGCTTTTTCTGTGTTATTAGCATATGCATGTATCATATGCTATGGTATCTATCCACCTTGCCTTCTGCTGATCTCTTCTTCAATTGTCTTTAGTTTTCCCCAAACATCAGTTTTCTGCAGTGTTTCACATAATATGTCCAAAATAAGTATACTTAGGCATACTTGATTTTAATTTATCTAGTATTGAGTGATTTGTTGTTTATGTATTCCTTGCATTCTCAACCTTTCTTTTTCCAGAACTACAGTTAAAAAATCATCAGGTTTTCTTCATTTGGTCTTTCAATGTTCTTAGCTACATATTACAACTAGAAAAACAACAACACACCTTTGTTGTCATTGTGATGTTTCTACACTTTTATATTTTGTTTAGAATTGCTATAATCTTTCTCTTAGTAGCCAGGGTTTCCATACTACATGACTAAAGGCACCCCTGTAAATTTTTGAGCTTAAATAGTATGGTTTACTATTGCTTCAATTACTTGAATATATTTAATTTCACCTACTCAGATATTTTTTTAAATTTTAAAAGTTGAACACCAGAACATTTTTGCATACTTTACAACAGAGTCCTTTCCTTGCTTCCATCAATAAAAGGGGGAATTATCAAAACATTAAAGAACTTGAAGTTTTCCAGAACAATTTCAATTTCTTCCAATATATCTCATTAACCTATTCTTAGACCCTATAAAAGTACTGTAGTCATCCTAACATAGGTAGTTTCCTCAAATACTATACACTGGAGGATAAGAAACAGTGTTTAGGACAACATTGAGTGACATATGGTCTGTCCTTTGCCTTCTAACCTTTTCTGGTACTTTTAAGCATGATGGAAAGTACTGTGTTATATACAGTATATAAGCATATATAAATGAAGGGCATTATCTTATCTTCATACCAGCCACCTTTTCTATGTCTTGTCAAGTCTCATTTTATGAGATTCTTTTCCCATTGAATATTGATGTATGCATCATTTACAGCCTGTTAATGCTGGCTATTCTTTGTGGCCAAAGTTAAATATGTCCTTAGAGATTCTGGTCAGTATATTTAAAAGATTTATGCTTTTAATGTAGTTATTCACCCTCTGGGAGACTTTGAGGTACAAATCAAATAAACAACAATCCTATAAATGTTAAAAATGTAGAAAATTCAACACAATTAAATTGTTCAATGTGTTCTTTTTTTCTTTTGTGAAAATTGTTTGTGAAGATAGTCTATTGGGGTGGATGACACACTTAACTCACGGAAGCACTTACCTGAGCCAAATGTTACTAACAAACCAACAATAGTTATTTCAGACATCTAGCCAATATATTTCATTTCATGCTTGCAGTATAAAAGTTTTGACTTTTTGTTGCTTTTCAAAGAAAAGTAATTACTCAATATTTTAATTATTTTATACAATTAAACATTGACATCAATCTGTATACTGAACTCTATAATATACAAGAAAAAGTTATGCAAAATATTTTGAGCCACTCAGGAAAACAATTTAGAGTGAAGGGATTTTGCAATTCACAATTTCTACCCCCTTTAATTTTTTTAAAATCCTGAATGGCCATTTTATTTTGAAATAAGAGTTAAATTAATATATCTCAGTATCTCTCATACAAACTTTACTTTTTTTATGCTAGAAACATAAGGTACAATCTAGATAGAAAAAAACCCCAGTTATATCCTATAACTTGTCATTCCACACTTATTCGGATACTTATAAAAATTTACTGAAAGGAAAGGAAGATAATGCCATTCGACCTTTGGTCCTCAGGACTTTGTTTTCAATATGGAAATTTTAGTCTTCAGTTTAAGACACCTGGGAGCTTGAAATTGAACTAAGCATGGGTTGATACATATTTTGAATGTCCTATGCTTGTCTGTCCTGTTTCTTATTCTCTCAAACTATTTTTCTTTTGGATAATAAAACTTGGTAAAAATACATACCAATAAATAGACTGAGAAACAGATAGGTCGACACCTTATCAGAAATTCAGAAAGTTATAGTAAATAAGTCACATTTTAGTCAGTTAAGTTTCTGTGTTCCTTTTTAGAAAAGCTGGGAGAAATAATTATGGTTGCCATCATTAAGTAAATCACGAGGCAAGACAACTTCCTGTCAGCTTCCCACAATCTGGCCAAGGTCCATAGAGAACCTGACAGGCCATTGGAAGATACAGGTGTTGTCAGGTAGGAAGAGATAGTGAGGGGAAGCATAGCAGGGGTAGGTTGTGAATATTTTTGCTGTGGGTTTGCTCAGGGTTGTGCTACGTGTGCACGCATGAAGCACGCGCGCAGCAATAAAAAACTAGCTTCTGCACATGCACAGAAGCAAAATCCAAGATGGCGGTGCCCACGGAGACACTGATAGAACCGGCTCCGTGACATCACTGCAGACTTACTATCGATTCTATAGAACCGGATAGAACTGGTAGGAAATCTCGGAAGCATAGGGTTCATGGGACAATTGAAAGGAGGTTGAAAGAGCTTCAGAACCACTTGGATTTTCAGCTTCTCCACTCTGGGATGAAAATCCTTTGTGGCTGAAAATCTTCCTGGGATTTTGGCATGGAACTGGATTTTGGCCCATGGTCTCTGAGAGCTGGCTTTATAAATAAGAAATCTTTCACAGCAGAGCATTTCAATCAGTCCCCAAAGATGGGAGAGAATGCTTATAACCTTGCTTGCTACTTTCTGGGGAAGCCAGCAAGAAAGATTGCAAAGGGCAATTGATAATAAGTGTGAGAAGGTTACCAATCACTCAGATCAAATCATGCAATTGTGGAAGACACTGCAAAAGCCATAACTTTGAGGATCAGTTACAAGTCCCTTCATTAAATATTGCTGGGAATAAAGAAATAACGACAAGTAAACGTATAGCTTCTACACCAAAGAAAGCTGCCTATGTCTGCTTTGTAGACAGTAAAACTGAAGAATAGATTTATGTTTTAAATTGCCAAATTTTGGACACTAAATAATAATAATAAGAGGATTTGATAGATATCATACGTATTCATTTCATTCCGCTAAAATAATCTCTCAGCTTGCATGAATTTAAATCCTATCATTTTAGCATATGTAACTGCCTTCTGGATTGAAGTGCTTTGCCTGCAGATCTACACATTATTCAATACAAAAATAAATGTTAATAAGAGGTCTTAATCCAACACTGAAAGAAAGTAAATTGCATCCCAGCACTGTGTCAATGGAAGGTTATTGTCTTGTTTTGTATGAGAGTCTAAGGGGGAAAAAATCCACAACAACATTAGTATTGAATACATAAACCTGAAATAACACTAAATGTCAGGGCATGTATTATACTTGGAAGTAACAGTAGATTTTAATTTGAAGGTGCAATTCAGCTTGCATTTAACTGCACAAAGCCCTCTTACACTCCATGATGCAACAGTGGGGACCATAAAGCATCTGTGGGAAAACAATTATTTCTTGAAGGTTGGCTGAATATGTCAAAAAGATATAAATGCCTCTTTTGTAAGCTTAACTGTTATTTAAGCGATAATGAGAAAGATACCCCATGGTGATAAATGGTAAGTCTTAGTAAGTCTCACTAGCCCAGGAACTTGGAATGTCAGAATACTCATTTGAAATTGCTTCTAAAAACAACCATTTGCTGGTTATACAGCACAAATAATAATTCAGATTATTGGGCAGTAGTTTGAGTTTTATCAGACTAGAGGTAGACAAAATGAATGCTATGGCAAACTATCTTATAATCATGTATTTAGCAATGCAAAACACATAAATCATGATCATGTGAATATTTACTTAGGAGTGGAATTTTCCAAACAATACTTGGTTTACTTCTACTGAGAATGTACATCTTGGATAGTATATAGTTGTATGTAAATTAAATCAGAGCAGATTTGAATGATTGATTCAGTTTGAATTGCCAGATCTGTATGATTGCTATTTTTTGACCACATAGTCAAATTGAATTATGTGAATTATAAATATCTTCATAAATGATTTAGATGATGAGATAGAAGGAGAACTCATCAAATTTTCAGGCAAGACCAAGCTGGCAGTTAGAGCCAACACCTTAGAAGATAGGCTCAAGATCCAGATGGATCTTGACAGACTTGAACATTGGCTCCTATCTAATAAATTGAAATTTAATGTAGAGGAAAGCAAGGTTTTATATTTAGGCAAGAAAAATCAAATGTACAGGTCTAGACTAGGTGAAACCTGGTTCAATAGCAGTAACTGCAAGAGGAATCTTGGCGTCCTAATGTGGTGTTCTCATAGCAGGTCTAAATCAGCTGCTTAATTTAATTTAATTTAATTAATTTAACTACAGTTTATATGTATATAAACATTGATAGTACACCACTAACATCTACTATAGATAGACAATCACTTCTACTGCAGATCTCTGATGTCAGATGCGCTTTCCAGAATGTTAACATCCGGAAGGCAGCTGGGCCTGATGAAATCATGGGACGAGTTGTCAGGGACTGTGCCGTGTTCTATCTCTACCTGCCTGAAGACATCCATTATAGTGCCAGTCCCTAAGCAGACAGTAGTGGCATATCTTAATGATTATAGACCAGTAGCTTTAACATCTGTTATCATGAAATGTTTTGAGAGATTGGACCCATACCAATTTGCATATAGAAGAAATAGATCATATGTAAGGTTGTTGTTTTTGGATTATAGCTTTTAACACCATTCTACCCAAGAGATCGTTTCTTAAAATGTCTAATTTAGGTATAAATCAGAGGATTTGTTTGTGGATAAAGGGTTTTATAACAGATAGGCCACAGTCAGTAAGGATGGGATCTCACCATTCTTCTACTCTGATACTAAACACAGGTGCCCCTTCCTTTATTCTTTGTACACACATGATTGCATCCCATTGCATAACAACGCAATTATTAAATTTGCGGATGACACGGCAGTGGTGGGGCTCATTAATAAGAACAATGAGTCTGCTTATAGAAAGGAAGTAGAAGGGCTGACATTGTGGTGTAAAGAAAATAATCTTACACTTAACACCAAAAAAACGAAAGAACTTATAATTGACTTCAGAAGGAAGAGAGATGTACATTTACCATTGTACATAAATGGTGAGGAGGTGGAGAGGGTTGGTAGTTTTAAATTTCTGGGCATTTATATCTCGGAGGACCTCTCATGGACTATGAATGCTAACATGCTTGTGAAGAAGGCACAGAAGAGGCTGTATTTCCTGAGAATGCTCAGGAAGTGAATCTATCTCAGCATCTACTTCTGTCCTACTATCGCAGCACCATTGAGAATGTCCTGACATATGGTATTCTTGCGTGGTATGGGAGCAGCTCTGCAGTGGACAAAAAATCTCTACAGAGAGTAATTAAAATTTCCCAGAACATCATCGGGCTCCAGCTACCAGCCCTGGACAATATCTTCGCATCTCGCAGTTTGAGGAAGTTGTATAACATTCTCAGAAACTCTTACCATCCTGCTTACCATCTTTTTGGACTGTTGCCTTCTAGCAGAAGATACAGAACTATTAGAACTTGGACCACACATCTTCGAAATAGTTTTTATCCCAGAGCTATAATTACACTCAACAATGAACTAAAGGGCCAACATCAATGAGCTGTTGGTCAGCATTACTTGGTCTGTTGTGTGGATGATTGTGTGGTTAGGGGCGGGGAATTTTTTGGTGGGTGGAGGTGTTTGGGGATTGTCATGTGTGTTGGTCTGGCCTCTGGGTGCTATACAAATTTCACTGTATGGGTATACTGTGTACAATGTACAATGAAAACAAACAAACAAACAAACCCAGGATGTGGTTAAACTGTGAAGCTTTGCTTCTTAAGTATGGAACTAGAGCAACCAGAAAGAAGCTTAAAATGTCAACTATGTTAACATAAGGGGATTTAGATCTACCTCTAGGCACCATCTGTTAGGAAAAGGGGAAACAAAATCTGGTTTAGCAAACACATACCTGGAAACCCCAAAGATACCCACTGTAGATTGCCATAGTAATATTGATATTTTGTTAAGCATGCACAGAGTAGACTATAGTAGGAATTTTCCTGGTTGCTTAGAAACACAAGTAAGTAAGGTAAAGGTTCCCCTTACACATATGTGCTAGTCATTCCCGACTCTAGGGGGCGGTGCTCATCTCCGTTTTAAAACCAAAGAGTTCTCCGTGGCTATGTGTCCGACATGATTAAAACGTCAAAGGCACACAGAATGCTGTTACCTTCCCACCAAAGGTGGTCCCTATTTTTCTACTTGCATTTTTACATGCTTTCGAACTGCTA
>JANHFT010001413.1:64715-79670 GCA_032467955.1 Pseudoxenodon macrops
TTCATTATTTGGGAACAAAAGGATAAGGATAAAGATAAGGATAGTGAATAATGAATAGTGGAGGGAGGAAGGAAGGAAGGAAGGAAGGGGAGAGGGAGGGAGGGAGGGAAGAAGGAAGAAGGAAGGAAGGAAGAAAGGAGGGAGGGAGGGAGGAAATCAAGATTACACTTTAAAGCAGGCCTGTCAAACTGGCAGCCTGTGGGCTGGATACATCATGCATAGGCCACACCCACCTCAGCTCTGCAAAGGCAAAAAAATGTTGTGATACATCATGATATGGCCTGTGACGTGATCAAGTTTGATATCTATGGTTTAGACTGAATTATGTTTATCAACATTTAGTGTGTATGTTGAAAATTATATAATAATGTAAGATTCAGACACATTATAAAATTTATTACTGCTATTACTACCAAACTATACCTATGTATCAACTGACCTTCTAGCATCATCAATTTCAATGTACTGAACTGTTAAATGAAATATAACAATGATAACAGTAATCTTATAATTTTTCTTGCTTTTATTTGCACAGTAAAATTTGTTCATATGATTTTATTCAGGATTTTACTAGGCTTCTTTATTTTGTGTTTTCAGAGCTAGTTTGGTATAGTGATTAAAAGTATTGGACAAGATATCAGAATATCATGGGTTCTACAGCTACCTTAAGGAACAAACACAGCAGGGCCAGTCACTCTTGGTCCATGTGGCACCACTTCTAGGAAAAAAATGTCAAGAAAATTGCATAGGCTAACTCATGCAATACCAAGGAATCAAGGTGGACTTATACATATTTCAATATTGCAATCTTCAGTTGAATTAAAATTGGCAAGTTTAAGATTGCCAGTGTTGTTATTGCAATACTCATAATGAAGAAATGAACTGGAATATAAGGAGTGATAATTAGATTTTTATTGGCATTCCCTAATTTCTTATATATTAACTTATACAATTAATTGATACCAAAGATACTAAACGTATCATGTAAAGTACAATAAAGAGGAATGGCAATGTACATTTCTTTTTTGAAAAAATCAGAAATCTGGTCAGCAATTTGATGGTATAGAATAGTGGTGGCAAACCTATGGCATGCATGCCAGAGGGGGCACTCAGAGACCTCTCTGTGGGCATGCACACCATTGCCACAGCACAGACTTGGATGTCTGGAGATGTCTGGAAAAGGGGCAGCCAGAACAGGCTGGGCACCAACCCACCTTGCTTTATACGTCCAACGCAGCACCCACTTCACCAACCACGTCCCAACTTCCACGATTTCCCAGACTGCTTCCAGAATCAGGCTCTGACCAAGGCAGCAAAGGCATAGGGGCCTTGCCAGGAAGGCCAGCAGCATGTTTACAAGATGGCAGCATCCAGGAGGGATGAAGTGCTGTGTCTCTATCGGGTCTTGCTGTGAGAAAGCCAGGGTTACAATGCCTACGGCTATAAGTAGGAAGAGTGGGGCATCTTGGGAGTAGAGTCTTTGGGGCCAAGTTCTTTTCATTCTTTCCCATTCACTTACACAGTCCTGGTGCTTTTATTTTATAGATATAAAGAGTCATGGACAGGAGAAGGAATTTTAAATGTCACTGGTAACTTACTTAAGAATACTTCAGAAATAAAATAGTTACTTCTTTGAATATTTATATTATCAGTACCTACTGATAACTCTTTTCTAAACTTCCACTGAATATCCTTACAAAATTAATTATTGTACATCTTGTTCAGAGAGGTGTAGAAAAATAAACATAGCACAGGTTTAATTGTGGCTATTTCTCTTTCAGTATCAAGTCTCATGTCAGATTCCTCTACTATATCTAAACAATTGGCAGATTCTAGAGAATCGGTACACCTCTGAACAACACTTCTAAATCTATTTTAGGAAGCAGGTAATATATGAAAGGAGACCTTTAATTAAGCTCTCTGTGTGCATTGTGGACTGGGTGGTTGTATATGTACTTTCTAGTGCTTACAGCTTTAATTTGCTGTACACCAAAAGAATTGTGTATTGTCTTTGAAGCATTACAGAGTCACCAGACTCTTTTAATAACAACATCAATTTAAACATGCATTATACTATTAAGAAATAAATAACATTCTACTAGACCCTTGAGAGATCTTTGAGGTAAACATATATACAGACTACAATAAATAGTGCTATGATCTTAAGGCTATCTATGTAGCCTTTATTGCTTTATTCTTTCAGGCAGTATCTTCTTGTTTTGCATTTTTTACTGCATGTTCAGGTTTTATTTGTTTGTTTTTGTATTTAGACAAGCTAGATTTGTCTCCTCCTCTGAGCAAAGAGTCAAGGATGACTGAAGGCAGCCACAAGGAAGAGAAAAGATTATTACTCTGAAGAATAAAGGACCAGTGAGTAGACTGGACCTTTGTAATCTCTACAAAAAAGGACAGAGTAGGAGATAACCTACAAGCAATATGAATGGCAGTTCCTCATCATGAGGCTAAAATAATGGTCCCGCAGGCTTCAACATCAGGAGAAGAGGGAGATGACATCTTCGCTTTCAGCAATGGCAGAGCCTTTAATACTAAGCCAGCTAAATTTACTTCCTAATCACATTCAGATATGTTCAATTTAGCTAAAATAATATACAATTAACAAAAAGAAGAAGAAAGGAGCTTTAACAAAGTTTTAAATAGATTGGGAAACCTTTGAAACTTGCTTATTTTTGTTGTAATATTAATTAAATAATATACCAGTGAGAAATTACTAAAATGAAACTAAGCCAATATTACAAACTGAGACTTGTTGACGATTGCAAGTGGGCACTAAAGGAGGGAACTGAAAAACCGGATTAAAAAAAGTCAAAACGAGTAAATTTGATATAACTTTTTCTTATGTTCAAGAATTGTTTTAAACAGACTGAAATATTAATAACTAATATCTGAAAAGACAACAAAATTGATAGTACCAAAATGGGAATACAAAAGACAAATCAGGAAAAGGTTCTTGTCATAGAACAGCTGCAGTAAGAAATTCTAAATAATGTCTTGTTATAAGATATGTAAAGCATGCTAGTGAAATCTTTGAAGATTCTTCTTGAATGCCAAACGTTGATGAAAGATAAAATCCTGCAATGACATTGGAATGATATAAAGATAAAGATTGGGAAGAGCAAAGAGAAGGAATAAGTTGGATTATCCAATCAGGGAAAAAATATTTGTTTGATATTTCTGGCAACTCATAATGGACTTTTTGTTGAACAATATCTAAAAAGTTACTACATTAGTTTTTGTTTGCTGCTATGATGGTTGGAAACCACTTACTGCTTACTTTGTTTCAATTTTCATTTTCTTTTCTCTACTTTTTCTTTTCTTTTTCCTACACCTTCTCAATGTTTTTTAACTTTTATTTTTCCTTCTAGTTTAATTTATATTAGTGTTTATTATTTACTAAAAACTTCAATAAAGTTTTTTAAAGTGATTTTCCTCCTTCCTGTACATTTTCTTCACTTTTTCCTTTTAATTTCCTAATACATTATAATTATTCCAAACATGCATAGGTCAGTTGTGTCATTTTGTACTTATTTCCTATTATAAATAAACAAACACGCATGCTTAGGTGCATAGTCATCACTCTTCTACTTTTAGGGTAAACAAGGTTATACAAAGTTCAGGAAAAAATAAAATAAAATAAAATTATGTAATTTAAAAATAGAACATATATCATGGGTGGGTTCTGGATCCTTTTGCTGCTGGTTCGCGCAGAGTTGTGCCATACGTGCATGCACATAGCAATCAAAAAATAGCTTTGGCGCATGTTCAGAATCAAAAATTAGCTTCTGCGAATGCGCAGAAGCAAAATCCAAGATTGCAAAAAGGACGGAGCTGTTGTGTTTCATCTGCCATCTTGCCTATTTTGATTCACTTCCCCATCCAATAGATGCTGCTATAATTGACTGAATTGCAACTGACTGCATTAGTGACTGCATTTTTACATAATTACCTTTGGTTTGAAACATTCAACATTGAAATTTTTAGTTGTCATGTAGATAAATAATACAATGTAGCTAACATTGACTGCAAATACTTAGGTAACAAAATGATATCATCTACATGCAAAAGCAGATGCACATTCACTTTCAAATAAACATACCCTAACATTAGCAGAAGCATTCCTTATACACTTATCTATGAATACATTCTACAACTAAGGAGAGAGTGAGATGTATCTTCACCTAACTTCCTCTTCTATTTTCTGCTCATTATTAAAACAATTCACTAAGCAGTCTTCTATTCTTATGCAATGATATCCTCTTTCATTTATTATGTACTGTAATTCCACATGAATCTTTTCTCTCTTCCAAGCAACATCCAGAACCTTTGTCCTACTTTCCCTATATTCTTTTTGGAACTTAATCTCTCAAATGATAATTTTTCATATACCATCTATCCTTTTTTCCCCCAGCAAGCTTTCAGCACTTCTTTTCCATTTATTTTTTTCCCTACAAACCACAACCAAGTATTGTTCTTTCTCATTCTCATACCCTGACATTATTCTTATGTTCTCAACTAATATATTTTTTCTAAGAATATAAGCCATCAATAACCATTGTCATTTATTCTTACAGTAGTTCTTTAGATAGCACATCTTTTTTGAAACTTTCTCATTCATTCCTTTTTATGCATTCATGCCATAAATCAGAAGAAACTGACAATGATGAAGATGATTAATCCTGGATCAAATTCATTCAGAACATTGTACATTCTTTTCTCAAAAATTATTCCTATCCTAATTGTGAAGCTAGTGTCATATTGGAAGCAAATACTGGTGGCGAGACTTATTTCATTACATACATGCCATTGTTCATTCAAAAGCTGAATGTTGAATGTTTATGTTTAAATTGCTTTAAGAAGACATTGCATCTGATGGCCTATATGGTTCTTTGCAGCTCTATAATTCTACAGTTGATGTAGTTATGAGATCCTGTTGTTTGTAGAGTTTGTATTTATTCGGTATAATCTGGAAAGGGGGAAGACAGAAATTACTTCTACCATCTAGTTACCATTTAGTACTTGATTTAATTTAAAGCTTAGCAGGAACAAGAAAAGACTGTATAACTTGCTGAATCAAAACAGAGATGCAACAATGGTTGTAGAGAATACAAATTTGAATGAAAATACTGCATTGCATATACACAATCAATATCATAACTATTCCTTGAATTATTTATTATTGTCAAAGAGAAAGCAACTTTTCTGTGCAGTATAATTTGTATTGGAACATAATTTTGGCTGTCACTTAATGATCTGGGTCAAGAAAGTAATACTTGAAAGTTATTGGATATCTTCTAATAATTGAACTGTCAGCCAATTCTATTTATTCATATGTTGGTCTTTTCGTTTTTAATGAATAAATGCAAGCTAACAAGAGTGCTAAAGTTTGTTATCTTGTCAAGTCTTTAGAACAGACCATGCCAATTTACAACAAACAAAATTGCAAATTCATCTTTGACATACTTCTGAAATATGATTTTTCTGACATGGAATTCTCCACTACTGTTTATTAAATTCAGGGTTCTTACAAACTTTCTATCTCTATAACAAACCCTGTAGAATTTTTAGGCTTTTATAATTCAACTACTTTAACTAATCAAGCCATCTTTACTTTATGATTTACTTGATTTGTTTTCTAGTGATAACAGTATGATATCAAACTGTCCTTGAATCTACCAAGCCATCACTATTTCATAAATTTTCCCATTTCAAAAATTCAGACTGTTGCTGGTATTTAAAGAATTCTGTTATTATTATTTTCTGAGACAAGCCTGACAAACAGTAACTTTCATTCAACAGAGGTATTAATAATAATAAATGTTCTGCCAATATTATATCAGTGTTTGAGATGTTAAAATTATTTAAAGATGCAAACCAGAAGTAATTACTCAGAAGCTTATCAAAGAGATCGTGAGATACATTTCTATTTCCTCTTCATTCAATCCATACAAAGTGACATATGGTTTAGAAAAATGTTGTATAAGACTTAAAAAGGCACAATTTCATTTACAAAAAAGCTATTCATGCATATGCATATGCATATGCATACGCATACACAGACACACACAGAGAAAGAGAGTTCTGATTTGTAACAAATGATCAAAGAATGCAAGATAAAGGAATCTTCCTATCTAGTCTCTGACATTTGTTATATTTCTTTATCATGAAAATCGTGAATACCTAAGCTTGTTATACACAGCAAATTTAAATTTTGTTTCCTAAAATTTTCATTGTATCTACTGTATAATTAAAAATAGTAGATCCGATCCTCAAATCTAAAGGTAGGGGAGTTCGTTAGTTAAGGGTGTTGTTCCTCAGATCTGTAGTCAGGAGTTAGTTAATTAATAATCACTGAGATGTGATAGAGATGCTATAAAACATAATAATCTAAGGAAGGAGTGTAGATAGGCATGCAAACTGAACTAAAATATATTGGTAGTATTAATAATGATAGTTACATTATTACTGAGAGAAAATCTGAAAAGAGTTATTCATTTAATGTAAAATTACTTAGGAGTATCAAAAACTTTCCAGTTAATGTCTTCTCTGAAAAACTTCATTTACTTTATTCATTAAATAGGAAACTCAGTCAACTGAAGATTAGTGTTATTATTATTTATTTTATTCATTGAACATGGAACTCAATCAACTGAACAACCACAAATACATTGACTGGTGCTAATGGTTGTTACGGGTTGCTGCCAGCTTCCTAGGTATCAACCAAGTACCTTCTTAAAATATATGATGTTCCAAGTAGCACAGCCTTTTGCAATTCCACTGGTGTTATTGCAGGAAGCTGCAATTTCTTAATGTGTTTTATAAAATTCTTGGACATGGTACCAAGTGCCCCGATGACAATGGGTATCACGGTTACATGTTTCACCCATAGCCTTGTAGTTTCAATGGCCAGGTTGCGATACTTCGTGATTTTTTCCAGTTCTTTTTCTTCAACTCTGGCATCTCCTGATACAGCTATATCAATGAACTGAACGCTTCGGCCCTCAACAACCGTGATGTATGGCGTGTTGTGTTCCAAATGACGATCCGTTTGTATGCTAAAGTCCCACAAGATCTTCACCTTCTCATTTTTAGTAACTTTTATTGTTATTGTTATTGTTGTTATTGTTATTGTTGTTATTGTTATTATTATTATTCTGGTTCATCAAGCAGTCATCCAGATGTTTAAACTAGATCACCTATTTCCTCCTTTTCCAAATTAGAACAAGAATGTATTTTTATGTTATTACATATATTATTACTTCAAGACTTTGGAGGGGGGGCAGGCTTGGCAAAACAAATAATCCTACTGGCAATTAGTGATTTGTTAATGCTTTCTATATTTCTTTTACATTTTAACACTTTTATTTTTAAGTATTTAAAATATTCAGTGTGATTCTATTTATGCACAATACTAGCATAATAAACAGTAATTGTGATTATCTTTACAGATAGCATAACATTATAGGTAAATTGGATTCAGATATTTTAACATTGCTACTATTGCTGTTGTTTTGAATGAAAACAGTGTCATCTCTGGTACTGATTGTAACATAACTGACATTTGTAGCAGTAGCACAGACAACAGTTGTATTGGTAAGGAAGCTTAAGTGACATATGACTTTTTTCCTGTGCTTAGCTCTGTAAAATGGCTTCATTTTTGTATGCTTGTGCATACATTGCTATTTAAAGCTTTAGGTTCCCCTTTCCAAATAGGCAGTCTTCTATAATTGTCCCTCTTTATTTGGTCTTTTTTTTAACATACTTTAGCTAAAGAGTGTCATGCATTCCTTTAGAAGTGCTTTGACAAGACCAGGTCCTTGAAAGGGAGGGCAAGATGGATGAGCTGATGCTCATGATAACTACTAGGCAAGAAGTATAAACAATAAATGAATATGTGTAATTACAAGGATATATAAACAATAAATAAACGTGTGTACTTACAAGGATGAGTAATTGCAATGGAATACTATATAAGCTTTTAGAAACCTGTCAAATTGATACAAATTGACAAAGATAATATTTATCTTAACACATACTCCCTGGTCCAATACCTGTGGAAGACTTAATTGATGATGTTCCATCAAGTCATTGTCAATTCTTATCCTGACATATGGCAATTATTCCGATGTTTGGGTTTCATCCAAGTTGTACAGTCAATCCCCTTCCAGATGTGTTATTTACAACCTCTGCATTTGTAAAAATTATAAGAGTTGGCAGACAACCCAAATATTTTCAGCCTCAATTTAGACTTATCTGGGAAAGTTGTTGTGCAATATCTGGAATTAACTGGAGAACAACCCAGCTACCAAAGGAATATGAGACTTATATTGTTATGTATTTACACTTCTTTTGTTTAATGAAACTAAATAAAGCTGTCTTGGTTTTTTTTTAAAGTTTTTATTGAAAATACAATTAAAACCATTGGACATGGTGTGATTTCCCTGGTTTACTCAGCTTAGGCAAGTTTCACCTTACAATAAAATCAGTTTTTCCATTATAATCTTATATACAATCAATTAACTTTCAATAAACAGTATACTTTTTCATCTGTGTATATTGCTATCATACCAGTTCTAGTCTTATTTACACAAAGTACTAACAGAACGATTTCTAAATATTTAACTTGTCAATTGTCACTTGTCTCAGCATTCCTCCTCCATTCCAACCATTTATACACTTTGTTCCAGATTTCATAGTATTCTGATTTGCTCTTATCCTTAAGCTCCAGCGTCAGTCTATCCATTTCAACACAGGATAGTATCTTATTTATTACTTCTTCTTCTAGGGGAGTGTCTGTACTTTTCCATTTTTGTGTAAACTTTAATCTAGCTGCTGCTAACAAATGCAACAATAGGTATATTGTCCCTTTATCATAGTTATCTATAGTAATATCTAGCAAAAAGAGTTCTGGTTTTAATTCTGTATGGACATCTTCATTGACCTTCTCTGTATTTGTATCAGTTTCTCAGAAATTGCCTTAAATTGTGATGTTCCAAACTGGGCACCGTGTTGAGATCAAGCTTGCCCAAATCATAATATTGTGGAATTATTCCCTTCCATGATTTGGGAGCTACACTTCTGTTAAAAATTGATTTTGCTTGTTTTAGGAGCCACCTCATACTAAAATGATTGATATTTATTCTATATCTTTGGGTATGATTTTTTAAATTTCATTTTTATCAAGATTACTTTTGGTTTTTTTTTACTTTATGTTTCTAAAGCATGGCTATCTCAATTTTCTTTCATGAGCATGTCTGATATACATTCCTTCCATCATCCAAATTATTAATGACATAAGGAATACTGGGCCTACAATCAACTGCTATGGCACTACATTGATAGCAAACTTCAAGAAGATGAGATGCTATTACTGAGAACTATGATACTGCTTTCAAACAAGCTGTGGATCCATGCAGATATCACGGTTGATTCATCCTTCCATCCTTCTGAGGTGGATAAAATGAGGACCCAGATTGTTGGGGGCGATAGGCTGACTCTGTAAAACCGCTTACTGTAACCTCATCCACTCCTGGGCTGGACTGGGGCTGTTGGTCAAAGAAGAGATCTCCTAGGAGCATTAAGCCTTTGGCTTTCTACAGCCTTCACCCACAACCTCCGTATCTAAACTCTCAGGGAGGAAGATGAGAAATGGCTTTGAACTGTCTGTTAATAAAGGCAGCTTCTCTGGTGGACATCTTGCCTGTGTTTCGTCTCTTATACCAGTGATGGCGAACCTTTTTCTTCTTGCGTGCCAAAAATGGCAGTGCGGGCGCACTAGTGCGCGCACACACCCCAACACACTGCACTGCACATGCACACATCCCCCTGCATGGACCGCCCCCCCCATCGGACCGTTTTTCACCCTCCGGAGGTTTAAAGGGGCTTCCCTGAATCCTCCGATGGGTGAAAAACGGCCCAACAGGCAAACCGGAAGTTCGGAAACAGATTTCCGGTTTTTCACCCTCCGGAGGCTTCCCTGAAAGCTCCTGAAGCTTCCAGAGGGGGGAAAAAAATGGCTGAAAATCAGCGCTGGAGCTGACAGGGCAACGCCTCGCGTGCCCTCAGAAATGGTCCCACGTGCCATCACTGTCTTGTAACCAACCACTAAGGTTCACTTCAAACTTCTGGTGAATCCCAACAATCTACCGCTGCCTGTTTTGGTAGCTGTTAGAAGACTGTTGGTGTTCTGCCTTACTGGATATTTTATTTAACTCTTGAGAATTTGAAATCCAGATATCTTCTTCCGCTGGTGTAGTGCTTGTGTAACCCTTTCCATCATGAGCACTTTAAACACAAACACATTAGTCTCCCCTTAACTGAATTTAGGTCACATGAAATGCAATCTAGTATCAATTTACAATTTGCAATAAACTGATTAAATAATTGAAAGTCACACTTCTTGTGACCTACGATGTGTGTCCTAAGTAAGATGCGGTTCATTTAATCACGGGTGTGTCAGGCTGCATGTAGGTGGTCACCAATGATCTTCCCTCAAAAGCAGGGATCCATCCAAGCCCCCAGGACATTTCTCCTAAAATTCCCCTTTGAATTCAACACAGGAAGTCAAAAGTGTCCAGTGAGGGAGGATGGAACCCAAAGAATCCGGAAGGCAGCTGTTTATACACAACTGGTGTTCTGTCTTATTTTAAAGGGCATCACACACAGAGCTAAAACAAAAAGGAAGATTTTGACTAAACACTATGGCACAATTTGTCTGCCATCTTGAGGTTTTTGACATCCTGCCAGTTCATACCCTGAAAATAGCCCTCTTGATTATTTTGAACAATAATTTTATTAAGGATTGTATTCGCAGATCCAACAAAGAAACAATACAAGTACGTGTGTATCTGTATGAAAACATGAAAAAGACAATGTGGGGAAAAAATCCCTCCAAAAAAGATAGTAAGAAAAAGAAACGTTTCCTCTTCATCTTTAGCAACCATATTCAACATCAACATTTCATCACTAAATAAACCACCAGATGCATCTTCATTCCACTCTATTTTCCGCTCTCTAAATCTTCAGTTCTCATTGATCAGCAAAGGTCTGGTAAAAATTGACAAAAATACCTGGGTGCCTTCATTTACAACTGTAGCAACTTATGACTGGAAATCCATTCCAACTTGTGGCCCTAAGTTGAGGACTTGCTGTTCTCTGCAAAACGTTATCTATTCCACACATAAGTTACTAATGTGGCTTTGTGAGCAAAACATCCCCACATTCCCAACACTTATGCCCTCTTGCCTCATTGTGTTCTCTCTGAGGGTATTTCAGGTTGCTTGACTAAAATTCCCCCCCCCCATCAAATATTTCTACGATTTCCCTTCTGTCACTGTGTGAAATTCCTGGTAAGTGTTAAAATGTGACTCTTGGGGAGGAAAAAGGGGGTTCCAACGTTGTTCACAGCTGAAGAGATTTATCTCTGCTATGAACTTTCTGGTGCATTTTTAGCTTTGATTTAGTACGAAAAGGTTTTTTGCACTGTGCACATTTGTGAGGCCGCTCACCTGTGTGAATTTGGGTGTGTGTGTGAAGTGATGAACGAAGGGCAAAACATTTCCCACACTTCAGACATTTATGTTTTTCCCCAGTGTGGATTCGTTGATGCCTCAAAAGATAATCTTTCCGCGAAAAACATTTATCACACTCTGAGCATTTATGGGGCTTCTCTCCTGTATGGATTTGGCTATGATTTCTAAGGCAAACTGAATGAGCAAATGCTTTCCCACAGTCCAAACATTTGTAATTTTTTTCCCCTGTGTGAATTTTCATATGAGTTCCAAGGGCTGATGTGGTACTATAAAATCTTCCACATTCGTTACACTGATATGGCTTCTCCCCTGTGTGGGTTTTATGATGTGTCCAAAGGCTTCCACTGTGTCTAAAACATTTCCCACATTCTATGCATCTGTATGGCTTCTCTCCCGTGTGGACCCTCTGATGCCTTCCAAGGTGGTGTTTTAGGGAAAAGCATTTCCCACACTCCGCACATTTGTAGGGTTTCTCCCCCGTGTGGACTCTCTGATGAATCTGAACATGTGTTAGCGAAATAAAACCTTTCCCACACTTCCCACATTGATGGGGTTTCTCCCCTTTGTGCCACTTCTGGTGTGTCTGAAGTCCAGAAGAATCCACAAATCTTCTCTCACATTCTGGGCATTCATAGGGTCTCTCTCCAGTGTGAATTTTCTGATGTCGCACCAGGTGTGATTTCCGGGTATAACATTTCCCACATTCGAGGCACTTTTCATTTTTCTCCCCTGTGTGTGTTTTCCAATGACTCCGAAGAGCTGAACTCCAGACGAAGCATTTTCCACACTCAAAGCATTTGTAAGGTTTGATTCCTGCATGAATCTTCTCATGGACCCAAAGACTTGTACTCTGAGAAAAGCTCTTTCCACATTCCCAACACTTGTAAGGTTTCTCCCCTGTGTGGATTCTCTCGTGCTTTCTGAGAGTGGCTTTTTCGCGGAAAAAAATCCCACATTCCAGACATTGATAAGGTTTCTCTCCAGTGTGGATTTTCTGATGTGTAAGAAGATGTGCCTTTTGACCAAAGCATGAGTCACATTCCATACATTTATAGGGTTTTAGTGTTGAGGGCCTTTTAAGATCTTTGGTATGTTTTCCAGAGAAAGATTTCTCACCCTCCAAACCTTGACTGGATCCCCTTCCCACATGGACCTTCCTGTGGGTCAAAAGGAGGGACTGGAGATCAAAGGATTTCCCACACTCTGAGCACTCATGGGATTTTTTGTGGTTTTTGGGAGTGCTTCTTCTGTCTGGTGGTGGATCCAAGAGTTTCTCAGGCTTCATTCCTTTCTGGCGGCTGCTGCCTTGCACTGATTTTCTACTAAGTGTTGACAGTTGACTTGCAGGTAAATCTTTGGTCACAATCTTTTATCCACTGTTGGAAGGAAAAAGAAGCAGAGAAGAATATTTCCTTTTCGGAAATGTAGAGAATCACAATATCTCTAGGAGGAAAACTCTTATGTTGTTGTTGTCATTAAGTGATTTTTTGGAGGGTTGTTAAGTGAAGGGAGACCCAGGGAAGACGTGGAGGGGCGCCTGGAGGGGGTGGGGGATACCCTGTAAGTCCAGCACAGGCCATGCCTGAATTAGGAGAGCAACAGTGGGGTGCAGCCCCCAGCAGCCTCAGTCACCCCATCTGGACCCTGCAATGGGGCAGAAATGCCAGGGTGGTGCCTTAAGTGGAGGCCTGGGGGCTTCAGCCACTTCAGCCATCTGCCACTGACCCCAGGAGTGGACTTCAGCCCAGTATCACCGGTGCCACCAAGAAATACGGCCTTAATCCCCAGACAGGAGGCCTTTGCAGCCTTGTGCCTTTCTCCAAGCCGCATGTCCCATACCGTTTCTAAGCAACATGGACCAAAGCATCTCTAAGCTTCTCCAGGAAGTCAAACGCGGACAGTGCTGGGATTCCGATGGCCTCCGCTGCCCCCCACCCCAAGACAGACCTCTGCTTCCTACCTGGGATTTCATCCACTTAATGACCAGTGAAATCACTTAACAACTGCAACAGTGAGTGCAGAATTACACTAATTGAGCAAAGCCGTCACGTGACATCTCACATAATGATCACTTTGCTAAACAAGCGAGATTCTAATCCCATTTGTAGTCATAAATCAAGGACTATCTACAGGCAACACAAAACATTAAGGCATCGTCTAAGCCAAAGAGGAGGAAAGAGAGTTGAGGTTAGTGAAAGCAACCCATTTTTTCTTCCCTTTTCTTGCTTTTTCTGATTATTCCACTTATGAGCTCCATCCCATCATGACTAGTTGATCCTGGCTTCCTCGTGACACGTTTCCTCTACCTGCATGGATACGTTCCACAGCTCAGTCTTTTCCTCTTGAGAAGGCCATACAACTTCCCTCCGTGCTCCTTATTTATTTGTTGTTTACATTTATTTGCCACCTATCTCGCTGAGCGGCTACCCCTGGGCACTTATGACAGTAAAAACGTTAAAATGGATATGTGTAAACATAACAGTATCAAAGTAATGAAATGATGAACATTGGGATAAACAAAGAAGGTTCAGTAATGTCAAATTAAAAGTGGACGTGGGTGAGTGAAGAGTGTAGGGAACAGGTTGGCTTTGCTATCAGTCTAGTAGCCACCTCCAGTGTAATACTCCGTCATTTGTTTTGGGGTAAGGCAACACCATCCATGCCAGCCCTCCCCCCTCTCTAACTGCCCCACAGGGGTCCTTCAGTAGGAAGTGCCACACCCGCCTTGGGCAAGAAGGGAAGGGAACAAAGCAGCTGCTGGCTTCTCCATGAAGAGCTTCCCTACGGGGCCACATCTGGCTTCTTCCACAAACCAGAGTTTAGCACAAGACACAGGACTGTCTGAATTGAGGTCATCCCTTTGCATTTCCTACCCGGATGGGAGAGAGGCCGGCCGATTCCCTTGGGCCACCCCAGGCTGCTTGTCTGGTGCCCTGAGCACAACCAGGTCCAGCCAAAAAGCTGTGTATATTAGAAGGGGAAGTTCAGCCAGCCCAACCTGACTGAAGACTCAACCCCAGAAGATCAGGCAGAAAAGGAGGAAGGGAAGATGGCTCTGATTTAACATTTCATCCTTGGTCCAACTGCCAAGTTACTCATAAAAGGATCGTGGCTGATCAAGGCAAATAAAGCTATAAAGAACTTCCCCAAAGTGAAATGAAATACCCTATTTGTCATCCTAAGCGGCCACCTCCCCCCCAAAAAAACTGAACTGTGACATGGTTTAATACTGTGGTAAATTCACCCCAAATCCCCAATAAAGGATTCAGAGAATTTCAATTAAAGTTTAAACTTTTTAGGACAAGGCCTAAATGCTTCAGTTTACTAAACTGTAATCTCAACTGCATTATGGAACAAGGCATAAACAATAAAATTTTGTACATATTATAATAAAAAATGCATCAAGTGA
>JANHFT010001413.1:88950-103038 GCA_032467955.1 Pseudoxenodon macrops
TTCTGCCTCATTATTGCCCACACACCAATACACAAAAGGGTGGAAACCTGGAAGTCTTCAGATTTGGGTTTCCACAGATGTGCCAACATGTCTCTCTTAATAAATTGAAACTTTGAAGAATGCTTTGCCTTGGAGTCTGATTTCATCATGGATGATATTTGGAATGCTGACAGTGGGATGCTGTAAATGGTCATAAATATGTGTGTGTGTGTGTGCACACGTACTTGTGTGGGTGCATATGGCTGTTAAAACTCCAAAAACAGGTCAAGTAACTCTGGGGAAGTCAGTCTTAAATTTGAACACTTGCTAAGCAACTGGCCATTAAGCGAGGACCACTTGTATTTGGTTTGCCTTAAAGGGTTCAGAGCTGTATGGAATCTAGTTTCCTTTGATCCTTTGGTGAATTACAAAAAGTCTGGAAGCAGGAATCCTCGTAGAGGGAACTAGGACCGTGATCACCCAGCCACACCAACCCAGTTACATTACTATGAAGCCACACTGCCCAGTCACATGACCATGGAGCCATGCCTACCATCACATGACCATTAAGCCACACCCACAAAATAAGCACACAGAACCAGTAGTAAAAAAAATTACGTATGTATGTATTCATGCATATAAGTATGTATGTATGTACAGTATGTATGACATTCATAAATTGTCCATCTTACCAACAGGGCAATGCTACATATAGAGTCCTAAATGTATTCAGGAAGACATACAACAAAGCATAAATGGTACAACCATGTTGTTTCTAAGATTGGTTTTGTTG
This sequence comes from Pseudoxenodon macrops, assembly GCA_032467955.1. Lineage (NCBI taxonomy): Eukaryota > Metazoa > Chordata > Lepidosauria > Squamata > Pseudoxenodontidae > Pseudoxenodon > Pseudoxenodon macrops. The sequence continues at coordinate 89,723 of JANHFT010001413.1, forward strand.
TTTGCCAAATAGAGAGGTGTATTTTCATTTATGACATTGAATGTATTCTAAAAGATTTTAATTATGTCCAAAATAGATTTATTATTATGGTTTACAAAAAGGTACTCCCTAAAGAGCTGTTTGCTTATGCATTATGAAAGGCTTCTTAATAGTCTGGGAGTGATCATAATTGGAGTAACTGTGGGAGTCCTTCAAAATAAGTGTCTACAACAAAACCCTTTAAAAAAATCTTTAGAAAATTCTTCCTAACTATATTTATCATAATTCAAGTAGTGTCCTTGTTAGATGTCTAGCTCTTCTTGTCACAATTTACGTACCAAGCACATGCCACTCTGAAATGCTATATTTGCATATCAATGTCATAATTGTGTATTTCATTTTTGTTTCTTTTCCTAGGTGAAAACCAATTGTGCTAACTTGGTGATAGGTGATATGTGGATTAATGGATTTTAATAAAATTAATTATTATTAATTAACATTAATTACAGTACTAATAATTATAATAGTAATAATAATCTTGGATGCAAAATCAACACATAGAAAAAGTCAAAGGGCACATCACCAAAATGGAAGACAAATTGAAAAATAAGATCAGATGCAAGCAACCTAGAACAGATGAAAGAAAAGAAGATAAGGAACAAGTAGACCAAAGAATATATGTTCAGGAAATACCCTCTTAGACACAAGGAAGATCAAGGAAATACTGGAAATAATAAAGCAGCAAATAATAGTCATAGCCAAGAATAATCAGAAGATACAGAGCCCAAATTGCACACAACAAACAGAATGTCCAATTTCAATTGAATCTGGAATATTTCTACCAATGCATTAATGGAGACACTGCAGTGAACCAACAAACACCTGACAAAGAAGAAACAGTTCTGTGGGGCAGCTGTGGGGCAACAGAAAGAAATACAAAGTGGTTAGAAAATTTGAAATAAAAGAACTGTTATAATATCATAATATCATGGTGAATAAAAGGGCATGGTGCACCTGACAAGTCCCTCTGGTGCAGCAGGCACCAGGGTGCACGTGCATGGAAGAAGAACAGGGTAGTAACAGCAGCAGCTTTCTCGGCTCATTTGAGATGTCTGGTAGTTTTCAGCGGGCTTCAGACAGCTGCTGCCGCCGCAAAGTGGCTCTCAAAGAAGCGGTGACTGGGAGGATTCTCGCAGTCACACGGAAAAAGAGAGCTTGCCTTCCGGAGTCTGGACCAGCCGCCATGGGAGGAAGATAAACCCAAAGAAAGAGGAGGTTGTGGGGGAGACGTGGAGCTGGCGCTGGGGCCTCTGATAGAGCTGAAATGGGATTGACAAAGGGAGAGTGGGGAGGCATGCAGGAAGAGGCCTTTGACAGATTAGGCCAGGCCTGGGAAGAAAATAGGTAGATAGGTAGAAATTCAAATTTTTCCTATCGGGTTCTGTAGGTGTGGCTTGGTGGGGGTCGTGGTCATGTGACTGAATGGTCATGGTCATAAGTGACATTGAGTTGGCCATACCCACTCAGTCACGTCACTCCCACCAAGCCACGCGCACAGAACCAGTAGGAAAAATATTTGAATACCACCACTGTTATCACCCCAGACTTAACAACTGTTTATAAGAAGGAGAAAATAGTCTGAATATTGAAAGTTGCAATAGCTTGAAACAGCAGTATGGAATAAGAAGAACTGGAAAAATCACAAAATGCAAAGACCTGCAAATAGAAGTAGAACAATTGTGGTAAAAGAAACCAAAGATAATATAATGGTAATAGGCATTTTGGATGTAATCCTAAAACTGGAACACCACTTGAATACCATCACAATTGACAAAACCTTCAGTCAATTCCAAAAGGCTATTCTACTTGAAACAGTTTATATATTGTGCTGATATCTTTAACACCATAAAATAACAATACTGTCCATCTCAGGTTCTTGGGAATAGAGAGATAAAAATGCCAAAGGAGTCTAAATGTATGCAACCACCCATAATAATTATAATCCATTTAATGTGGTTTGTAACTTATAATTAAAGTACGGTAATAGCAAGTAAATCAGGTAGGCAACTTGATGTTCCAAGAATTATTAAATGAAATCTTAAAGTATATATGGGTATGCTTATTAAACTGATCTTTGGACAGAACATATCTAGAATGATGATTTTCTTAAAAGTATTTTTTAGAAAATTAAGTACAATGATATGGTCTTTATTAGGATAATGCAGTGGTTTGAAAAGAAAAAAGAGCTTTGGACTTCCAAAAGGTACATCTTCCTGGATTGTATGACTGCCCTCTCCTGTTGCAACAGAAATCCAAATTTAGTTTAAGGATCTCTAAAAGGATCTTCAAATGTTTCCCCACATGTTTAAAGCATCCTTTTAATCTGCAGCACTGACAACCGAACAGTTGATTTTGTTTCTTTTTCCACGTCATGAACAGAATTATAATCATAAATTAGAATGAAGCATTAAGGCTGTTAATGCCTTATTTGGGGCAGGAATATGAAGAATATCTAGCAGACATGAATGAGTAAGATAAGACATGTAAACTAATACAAAATGAAGAAATGCAAATATAATTATTAGTATGCAGCTGCTATTAATAACATATGACCTCTGCATTTGTGCTTGCAGACAGACATATATTACCGCAACACTGACCAGGTGTTGCATTCCTTTTCTATCATTCTCTTAAGAAATGAGTTAATCCTAGCAGTGACTTTCACACACTCTTTGTCATTAATAAGGGCTGCACACTTTCTCTGAATTATTTTCTTCTTCACACAAATCTGTTCTTTGGTTGTGAAGTAGCATTCTACAATCATTTCAATTTATTGTTTCCCAGAATGTCCACATTCAAAGTTTTCATTTTTTTTAAGAGCAGCAAATTTGCCTTTTCATAGTACTGATATTTGGTCCATTAATAGTATACAAATCTTTGAGGCAACAAGCTTCTTTTTTGTCATTAATCAGATTAGCATGAAGTCATCATTTTCATTTAATCCAACCGCATCTTTAGCACAAGTGCCATTTAAAGTCACCACCTCCACTTTTCCAGGAGCTCATTAGATGCCTTAGGAATTATGTGACTCCCCTGTCAATATCACTATCACAATGGCATTATCCTGCTTTTTCTTGGCAGAATAGCTTTATTACATTCTACCCATTTTCTACTTGGTAGGACTTTTATTGATACAATTGAAGCTTAGCAAAAACCCTCTTGGCCATCGTTTCTACTTGCTGATCAAGCAGAAGCCTGGAGGACCTGAAGTTACAGGTGTGCTTCTTGATCTATTCTAGTGGTATCACCAAAACCAGTGTTTATGGAAAATCTGATGTTTATAGACAAACAGCAATATTCATTGCTATAGTTTCACCTGAGCATGTGTGTTATCATCTCACAGACTCCAGATATTTATTCCAGACTCCATAGCATCGCTGACACAATGTGCAGTAATAACATATAACTGAATATCATCATCTTACTGATAATACCTTGCCTAATAACTGGCTGTTTTCTTCCATCTGTTTCATTAAAATGAATTATTTGATTGTTTTATTAGAAAAGAAAGGAAAATGGATGAAATCATTTTGAATAATAAAAATGATAGAAAGGTATTAAAGAGAACATGGTCTGTTAGGAGACAAAATATTTATCAAAAGAACTAAAAGTGGAGTATATATAAGAGCATGCTTCTGCCTTTTTTGTTGAATGAAAATGGTAGGTAAAAAAAAACACTAAACTGAGTGCAGTGTTAATGGGTTACTTCAGAAGTGTATATAGTAAAAAAAAAGGTGCTAAGTTTAAGAAAGGATAAGAGCTGAATAAATGTAGATTTAATATAAAAGAGAATGACCAGGTGAGGAAAAATATGCTAAGGTGCTTTGTTCAAGAATGAATGAAGATCTAACAGTGGAAATTCTACAAGAAAGACTGTAAGCTATTATCAGAATTATCATTCCTACCTTCCACTACTTCCCAATTGTAAATTTATCCTATTCTGTGTGGCCATGATATTGTTGAAGAGCAGATGCCCTTGGAAATGGTTTGGTACAGAACAGAACAGTTAGATATATGGCAAGGATCAAGAGAATGTATGAACTGGCCTTAAAAGGAGCTTTGGGTTCTTTCTGATAATAGATTAAAGTCAAATTTTTAAAATAGATTTGCAGCCAAGAGAATTTGAGAATCCCTGTTCCTATATGAGTTTGCCCAAGGGTTTTCTGAGTTAGATAGATGAATACATGGCAGCTTGACTTTGGACTTTGCTTCATTTTTTTGACAGATCTTTTTTAGTAGATAAATGTTTTTTACTTCACAAAACTTAAATTTTAACTGTCATGCCTTATTTAGACCTGAATTATTTTGTACTTGCTTTTATAGATTTTTTATTTAATAAGATTGCTCAAAATCACATCAGAAGTGAGATTATTTGTTTTTTAATTTATCCCTCAAATATATGCATAATTTCTATTTCTGCTTATGTGTACTTGCAATATTTTTAAAGTAAATTGTTGATAAGATTTTGTGTGGAAAATACACATTAACAGATGATTCAGAAAGCTGTGGCAAAATTCTGATTATACTGTGCTTGGAAGAAAACTGAGAAATTAACTAATGATAGAACAATTTGTAATATGCTAGCTCCTCTTTGAATTCAAGATTAATCAATTATATATTTAATGAATATGAGAGAAATAAGAATAGAAACTTTCAAGTACATTTCAGAAAAATGCATGTTATTCTGAACTATGCCAAGGGGATATGGTTGTTAATGGAGGAATTAGAACCAAATTAACTAAGCTTCAAAAGTATTCCTAGCCTTAGAAAGTTCCTAGGTGACTTTGGACAAGTAATTGCTGTGTCAGCTGAGTCTGTTTCATATGTAGATATAAAATAAAGGAAGATCTCCTTGAAAGATGCCTTGAATATTAAGAAGATGTGATATGAATGTAACAAATGAGTGTAACAAATAATAACAAGCAAGTGCATATATTTATAAGAGTTTTCTTCTGTGCAATCACCTATTTAAAATACCGGTAGTTTCGTAATCCAGATGAGTGAAAACAATTAAAAAACTATAAGGAATATTGATCTGAAGATTTTCAAAGGCAAAAATTATTGTGATAGAATACTAAATTGAAATTATGGGACAAGAAGAACATAGAAAAGATAATTTGGAATGGGAAGGAAATGTATTGCAAGTAGGTTTTAAGGAATGAGACTTACTGGAATGATAGCAGCATAACCATTTCTTGTTATGCTTTTTTTCCTAACAAGTGTTGCAAGAAAAAACTTTATTTCCCCTAACCTTGGCCAAAAGCGCACAGAACCATTTCTGTAGGACTATGATGAAGTCATACCCAAGATTGCCACAGTCTATTTCATTTGAACAGCAACAAGTAAAAGAAAACAAAACACTTCTACTCCAAATATCAGGAAGCATTGATCTCCTCAGATAATCAAATTCCAGTAAATCGAATATTCACATTTATAATTTAGATATGGAAGTCCACAAAAAGGAAGGTTTTCATTTGAAAAGTTTCTTAGCTAGCTTGTAACAATGACAGTGGATAGACAGATATTTCAAAAGTTATTGGCCTTTCTGTGAGAATGAATTTAACCCCAACGCATCAGGCCTCCAAAATCATCATAATAAAAGATTACATTAGGGCTTAAATAATGCATATATGTATTATGGATTGCGATAAGATAATTCAACATCTCAGTCTTCAGTCTTTTCTGTATTCAAGTATCTTAAACTTAAAGCATCTTTTTAAGAAATGGTTGTGTCTTTATTGCTTATGCTAACATTTATCCTGTTATAAGAGGTCACACAGCCAGTAGCTATGATCATTATGGGAATTAATATTTTCTTTTGGGAAAGAGCCAGTGGCTCAAATAAGCTAAAATTAATTTTATAGAAACACTAAAATGTGTCTAAATGGAAATATTCACTGAATTTAAAATAAAACGATTGCTTTAGAATCTACCCAAAACATAATGAATTAAATACATTTAAACAGTCCCACAGCATGTGACTTATTGAATAGTATACCGTTAATCAGCTATCTTGTAGCCAATCATATCCTTGTGAAAGAATAATCAAAGTTCTTTTACTGCTGTTTGCCTAGCAATTCAATAACATCTTTAAAATATCTTTCAGGCTACAGCATAAAGTGTACAGTCCCCCTACTGAGTCTCGGATTCACAGGACTAATCCTTATATGAGAATCATTGAATGAACTAATGGAGAATCAAACTGAATGCTGCTGTGAAGACAAATGAGATAACATTTGGAAGCACTTTATACATCAAATACTTTCAAATATCTGACTACGAATAAGTATTTCACTTTTTTTTAAAGTGTATATTCCCAAAGTAAATTTAATTATTTAAAATTAGAATGCCATTATTATTTAGAACAGAGAAAATTATTTTTTTGGGTATGTTTATTGAAACCTATTGTCTTGTTTTATATATACTATCTAAATGTGAAAATATACTGAGGCCAGTTATCATCTCAGTACTTATGTTTTTTGATGAGTAAATTCTTAACACAGACCTTTTCAGAATCCTTTCTCCCCCCCATCTCTCTCTCTCTCTCTCTCTCTCTGTGTGTGTGTCTGTGTCTGTGTCTGTGTCTGTGTATGCTTGTATAGTTATTTAAAGTTTGTATTTATGGAACAGAGATACAGCATTATTACGGATCATAAGGAGAATTTTGGTTAATTCTACTGGCACAATTTGAGGCCCTAAATATTTGTGAGCAAATGTCTATGGATACACAAACACAACTATAATGTCTAAAAATAAATACAAATTAGGATAAATAAATGGAGAGAAGGAGAATATGATGCAGTTTTGTATTCTATTCCCCTCAGATAACCTCTTATTTAATGTAATAGGTGAGGTGTTCATTATGGGATGGCATTATTCTAACTCTTATATTTCTGGATTGACTTTCTTTATTGTATTATTATTGGCCACAATTTTATTGGAATTAATTTAACTTTTGTAATTGTTGAATTTTCCTGTGGTGAGTTGTTTCCTTCTGGGCTTTCCTAATTCTCCATATAGTTGGTAGATGGAGTTGGGCATAGGGAAGTGTATGGAGCAGTAATAAAAACAGACAGAGGAGCATTGCTAATAGTGTAATTGAGGGTCTTTAAATTATCCACAATCATTCTTTGATTTCTCAGTTTCTGAAGAACAATATTAAATTTAACGTTATTAATAAAGAAGTGAAAGAAACTCCAAGTTGCAGTGCTTTCTTTTCTGTAATATCTACCTCTGCTACATAACAATAGTTTAACAATTATGTATGTATACGAATAAATCAGTGCTTCAAAAATTAATGTATCACAGAAAGACTGTTCTGTGCTGTTTCTTTGAAAATCACATTTTAAATTTTGTTCCTATTTCATGTCTTATTAGTCCATGAGATTTTGCTTTGAACTTGTCACAGGTGCAGAAATAAATATGCTTGCTCTGGGCTACCAGCCAATGCAAATTTCATATTAGGTGGGAAGAATAGAAACCATTTGGTGGTGCTTCTGTTTGTTCACTCATTTGATTAAATGGCCATTGTCCCAAGTTCCTTAGGAAGGAACAACTCAACTGAAACCATTAAAAGTGGGGAAAAACAAATTCTGATATTTTCTTTCCTATCCTATTTCTCTACTCAAAATTAATATGGCTGCATATCTTTATATCTGTATATCTTTACAAAATTCATGATTTAGATCAGACAAAGAACTTTAGAATGGTGTATAAGTAATAAAGTTCACACGATCTGTTTTCATAGACAGTTGTATTCCTCAGGCATTGCCTGATAGGAAAAGATGCATCGATAAATCTGTGGATTGGTGTCCATCATGGGCCAGCCTAACCTGCAAATACACCTTCTGATGCTCAAAAATCTTCAGTATAAATTTGGATTATTATTTCTTAACCACGCACAGATACCCCTTTATAATCCTTTGCCTAAGATTCAGGAGAATTTGAAGAACTGCAAAATATTGTGTTTCCTATGGTTGCACCTAATAACTATTGGTTGTTTTGGTTAATTAGCTTTATCTGGGTTCAGCTGAGAACTTTGACCTGCCTTGCTCCAATTGGATCTCTTGACTTCTTTTTATTTCATTGTTCTATGCATATATATAATACAAATAACAACTAAGTACTGTGGCGCTTATAGAATAGAAATTAGAAGCTAAAATGATTATAATTTATTAAGTATTTCATAATAGAACATTTATATCAATATTAGATATAATTTCTAGTATATAAAGCAATGTAGAATTGCTTAAATTGTATAATTAATGTTGAATATGACATTTACAAGAAATTACAAATTGTAATTACAAATTGAACTATTTTCTAATATGAAAATAATATCCTTGAATTTAACACTAATGCCGCCATTGTATTATCATTTACTAGACAACATATGACCCATTGGGTCACCTTTTCACAGATACTTCTTTACTTAAATAGAGAAATAGAATGACCACAAGTGGGCAAAATAGCAGTGGGAGAGGGAACAACTTCTGAGTTTCTGCTGGCTTCCCTATTGATATTATTTGTGGGAATTTGTCAGGGAGCATCAGAAATCATGACCACATGACCACATTTAATGTTAGTGATGCTGCAACAGCCACAACTTTGTCAATACAACTGGTAAGAAAATCCTTGAAATTTCAATTCCATGGGAGTAATGGGTTGCAGATTTTGAACATATACAACTTAGAAGACTTGATATGCCTTTATTCATTTTTATGTATGTGAGTATGTGTGTGTGTCATAATGTTTGCTCTAATTGTAATTTGTTTTGTCATTTTTGTACTGTGTTTCCCCGAATATCTGACATGTTCTGATAATAAGACCAAGCCTGCTTTTTGGGGTTGGGGTAAATATATGCCCTCCCCAAAAATAAGCCCTCCTGAAGGTGTGGGTGTGGCCAGCCCTTCCTTTCCCTGGTCAGCCAGGGGTAGCTGGGCTCCTTAAACCAGACCCGCAGATCAGCTGAGCTGATATGGAACTGCCTCTCTGTTCTCTCCCCCCCCCCAGTATTTTGGCACTCGCCTGCCTCCCATCCATCCCCCTTGCCTACTTGTGGTCATTCTATTTCTTGCCTACAAATTCCCACCCTGCTCGCAAGAGAGCAGCTGCCTGGCATCTCTTGCCATGTTGTGCCCACCCAGTGGACAACCTCCCCTCCGGCCAGGCAGAGCACCATTCACTGACTGAGGGGTAAGAGGCTGGTTGGGCCAGTTGTCTGTTGCCGAGTCTTCCAGCAGCTGGGCAGAGTCTTCGAACAGCGACTGCTCTGGAAGTGTGCGTCCCACTCTATGCTTCCAGCTCCATGTGGGCTGTGACTCACTTTGCCCTTTGCTGCCTCTCTGCCCCGGGTGCCAGAAGCCACGGCAGCATTCTGTTGTGAATATATATGCAGTTAATTTGCCCATTGCAATCTATTCTCCAAATTTTAGTTCATAATCAATTATCATTGGTATTGCATCTTTATTCCAATGTTGGCCAAAAATTATCCTCACAAGTGTAAATATGTATCTCAATAAATACTGTAACTGTAAACATGTATCTCAATAAATATTGGTATTGTTAATTAAAGTATTCTGCAATTATATTAAGTTAAATGAGATTTCAGTTCAACTTTAATTTATAAAATTCTCTGAATGGTGCTATGTATATCTCTCCAATGCTTTTGTGCTTTGTTTTGTGTTCTTATATTTCCCTCACATGAAGTAAAATGTTTTATACCAGTTGTCTTTTAGGTTGTAACTTAGATTAAATGTTTATAGATTTGTCTATATCTCTTCCCATAGTTAGTTTGTCACTGTTTCTTTAAACCTTTACATTCAAAACATACAATTTATCATGCAATTTTGTATTTTTTCTGGCTCTATGTCATATCTTGGTAGGAATTTATATCTATCCCTTTATAGATGATATTGGTTGCATTTCAAATCCTGTCATCTTTTTTTAGTGTACCTCCTTCATTTTCAAAATCTGCTGTTATCCTTCCAACAATTTGCAAGTACATCAATCATGGTATGTTCCAGCCTTCACTGAGTAATTGTCTTTGGTTTATTCATGGAGTCTGCATAGACTATATTTGCATATATAGTCACATTTTTTACTACAATTGTCTCCAATATAGAAAGCCTTTGAAGGAAAAGCTAATGGAGAAATTAATGGGCTTATGTTTTCCTTGCTTTTATTGAACTTTTGTATCTCTGTACAAAAATGTACATATATAAACATTTATGGTTGCCATTAACTAAAACATTTCCTTCCAATATTGACCTTCTGCTATTTGGAAATTTTATCCACTCATCACAAGCAACTTGCTTTGTGATGCAATTTAAAAGATAAGAAGAAAGGCCATGTCTGTTCCTTAAATATTGTAAATAAAAAAATAACTTCCATCTACATATAAATTTACTAATGCTTTCTTGCAATTCTTGTATTCTCTCTCTGAGATTGATTTTGGCATTCTTTGGAAAAGATAATTTATATTAGGTAATATATTTGTTTTGTTAATCACAATTGATCCCAACCAGATAGGCTTTAAATTTTATACTCCTTTTATTTCTTGCCATAATTTAACATAGCTATTTTGATACATTTCTTGATTACTACCTGTCAAATGCAGCCCAAAGTATTTCATTGTTGTCTGACAGGCAGATTCTTCCCGCAAGAGATTTCCTTCTTGCATTAATATCTTGTAATTATTTTTGGATATTGATTCTATATCCAGAGAATTCTGGATATAGAATCAATATCTCCAATATTCTCCAAAGTTTAGAATTCTTTTTCATCAACTGGTTTATTGTCCATTGTGATTCTAGAATGGTTAATATTAGATTATATGCGTATCATTTAAGCTTATACAGTATGTCTTTAATTTGTTTGTTGCAGGAGACCCTTTCTGCAAATGTTTCTAAAGCAATGATAAATAATAGAAGAGAAAGTAGACAATTTTGCCTTGTGCCTTTACTTATTTGAAAATCTGCAGACAGTACTCCATTAGCTATAATTTTTGCTGTTTAGTGTTGATAGAAATATATATCTCAAGCTTTGTGCGGCAGCAGTCAAAAAAGCTAATACAGTCTTTGATTGTATAAACAGAGGCATAGAATCAAAACCACATAAAGTATTAGTACTGCTTTAATAAAGTAAGACCACACCTGGAATACTGCATCCAGTCTTGGTCACCACCACTACCAGAAGATGTTGAGACTTTGGAAAAAGTGCAAAGAAGAACAACTAAGATGATTAAAGACCTGGAGACTAAAACATATGAAGAAAAGTTGCAGGATTTGAGTTTGGTTAGTCTAGAGAAAAGGACAAGATATGACATGATAGCAGTATTCCAGTAGTTGAGAAACTGCCACAAAGAGTGAATGTAAAGAAGAGTCAGTATCTGCTCACTGGAGGTTTTTAAGAATAGACCGGACAGTCATTTGTCTGAAATGGTATAGGATCTCTGCTTGAGCAGGGGGCTAAACTAGAAGACCACGAAAGAATTCTGATTCTTTGAACTCTTGTTCAGGATTCATTTTGTTCAATAGCGGCAGTAGAAATGGTCACTTCAAGTTGTCAAAGGCTTTCTCTGCATCCACAAAAAAAACCACCTGCAACTTTCTTCCTTTTTTGTTTATATATACTTTAAAATTGACTATAAACCTACTATTATACTATCTATAATTTCTTTATCAATTGGCTAATATTGTAATAGTTTTTTTAAAATCTATCTGTTGGTTCCTATGAATAAAAAATAACTTGATGGCACATAATTATTTAGCATTGTAAAATGTTTATAATCTACATTCAGCACAGAGATTGATCCTGACATTCTTTAATATCATTACGATATACTTTTTCTCATAGGAGCCAGTTTCATAACTGAAGGTAATGCCACAAAATATTGTTTTTCCCCCTTATTGTTCTAGCCATTTGAAACAGATTTCTGCTGGAAAACAGCTTAACCCTGCTTTCTAGAAGCTGATTTAAAAGAAGCTCTTCTACTAGGGTATTTGGTTACCATCTGTATTGTGCTTGTTTCTGATTATCTTTATGGTTTGAAATATATTTTTGATAAATGGCATGTATTATTCTTGGCTACCAGGAATTGTGGAATACAAATCTAATAAGGAAACAAACAAATAAAATCTGTTCAGCACTAGATGTTTGGAATAGTTTCAGAAGGACAGCTCAGCTTTATGAAGATAGCACAGCTTTATGAAGGCTCAGGAAGTCCAATGTACTCTAGGAAACATTCACCAGAAAAGCTAGGTCCAAAAAGAAGATAACAAAAGGTGAATGGTTGGTGTAAGGAACTGGAAGAGAAAGCAGTTTTGTTGTTGAATGTTTTCTGGTGCTTGCTGGAGTGGCTGGGGAGTGAATGGATGCTTGCTGGGCTGGGCAGCTATGTGGGGCTGAGCAGTGAAGACAGTTGAATGAATGAATGCTTGTTGGTGCTTGTTGGTGCTTGCTGGTTTGGGCTGGGGTAGATGGGACTTCCTAGAGAATGACAAACAATCCCAGAGTCATTTATTTCAGGGGATCTTTCAATTCATCTACAGCACATTTTCCAGTTGCTGTTTCCTATTGTTCACCAGTTCTAAGAAACTGCTCCCCTCAAAAAGCAAGGAAGCAAATTCTACTTTTCCATAATCCAGTCTTAGGCAACTATGGTGAAGGAATTTAAATGAATAAAGTAAAGGTTTTCTATTTACCAATTAAGCAATCAAAAATGGCATAGTCATTTAACTTAGCAGATGACTGAGTTAATAAATGTTACCCATCATCAAAGCAGCTGAAAGTTCTGAATGATTCTGAATGACTTTCTTTTTTACATTATTCTTTTAGGTACCTAAAGGTTGTTGACTTTCTTTATGCATTATCCTTTGAGCTACTTGGAGACTGTTAAAAAGTATTATCTTTTAAGTCTTGCTTCTACAGGTTAAAAAACAAATGTGATGCTATCTGAGTCAGCTGATTGAAGTCATAAATATAAATAAAATAATTGTTCAAAATTACTTTTTTCAAAAGGCACTTCAAATTTCTTTGAAGATATTTTGCTTCTCATCCAAGAAGTTTCTTCAGTTCTTCAAAGAAAAGTCCAGTTGTATTTTGAAAAAAAGCACCTTCGGATAGCTATTTATTTGTATTTATGACCTCAATCAGCCAGTTCAGATAGCACTACAATTATTTTTCTCCTTATATAGAACATTTTTTTTTACTTATATAATTTTTTTATTTTCCATATATATAATTACATATTTTCTCTTTACATTTTATATTTCATC
>JANHFT010001413.1:103138-116476 GCA_032467955.1 Pseudoxenodon macrops
TCTTTATATGCTACAGCCATTGTTAATTTATAATTTCTTTCCCATAATTGTTGCCATTTATCCAATTCTATTGTATAGCCAAAATTTCTAGCCCATATTATCATAGTCTCTTTTACCACTTCTTCTTCTAATTCCACTTGTAGTAAATAATTATATAATTTTTTAATCATCTTTTCGTCTTTCCCGGTCAATATTTCATCTAATTCTATTAATTCTAAGTTAAAGCCAAACTGTTTTCTATCTTTTTCATACCTTGATTGTATTCGCAAATGTGTATACCAATCTGTTCTAATTCCACATTTTTCTATCTCTTGTTTTGATTTTAGTTCTCCCTTGTCAGTTAATATATCTTTATATCTAATAATTTTCCTCAGATTTATTATATTTGGATGTATAAGTGCTTCCATTGTTGAAAACCACATTGGGATCCCCATATAATGTTTCTCTTTTACTTTATCCCAAACTGTTAATAGACTGTTCCTTATATAATGTTATATAGAACAACATTGCTGGTGTATTTTTAAAAGCATAAACAATATGCAAACTATAGTTAATACTTGATTGCTCAGGAAAGTCCTTATCTACTATGACATATTTTAACATTTTCATTTCACATTTTGTGGGAGGAAAAGTAATGGACCATTGTTGCCACCTAAGTGATATCTGTGATACTGGATATTAAATGTATTGGAATATCCACAGACTGGTTTTGTCCTGTCCTTCTGACCTTTCCAAAATTGAAAACACTTATTTCACAATCCAGGCTCAACTGGAAAGCTCCTTCTGTTAAGGCCACCAGAATTTTAAGCATATACAAGTGTATAGTCGACACCAAAGGTATGTGTAGAGGAGAGAAGCATTCAAGTTGTTTCAATTTGTTTCTGTTATTCAGAAAGATGTCATTTTCATCTGGCCTTTTAAATGTTCTCTATAGTTAATATTTAATTATTAGTACATGTTTCCAAACTACAAAGGGGATCCCTTTCTGATTCTGCTGTCAGTTCCCAACTTAGAAAAGCCTTTGATGTTGATAAATTTTTATTCTCATTTCACATTAGAGAATGCTACCTGCACCCTTGGGGTCATTGTCAGAGAAATGTTCAATTCAGTCAGCATGAAAGATAATCAGAGTTATAGTAATTCACATTTCAAACATTTTGTTTAGATGATGTCCTGAGGCATCTGCCACTGTTTAATCACCTGCTGCTGTCTGCCTCTCACCCTTCTTCCTTCTCTTTCTTCTTAAGATAGGTATTCACAAAGTGTTCACATAAACTTTGCACTTTTTTCAGTATTAAATGCTTCAATTGGTTATTCATACAAGATGCCAAGGAAACCAGGAGTAACCACATTGTAACATACAGTAATTGCAGTCAATAATTTTTCAGGGTTTCCTACCCTGACTATCTATTTTATTTGGGACTAACATCCTTACTTATTGTGAGGGGGAAATAATGGGGAGCCACAATATTTGTTGTGGATGGGTTCAATATTGACATAGATTGTCTGATGCAAGTATAATGGAAAATTTGTAATCAGAATGTACATCTGATGAAATGGTAGATAACATGGACACTATAGTTCCCTATATGCCAAAATGAGGGTGGGCTGAGGCTGTGGAAAAAGAGGAAGTGCATCCTTAAAGTACATGTACAAATAGCCATGTTGTAACACTGAAGTTATAGGAATGGAAAACTGCCCCTGTTGTTATGACAGTATGGACAAATTCCGAAAATCATGTGAGTTGTGCTTATATTTAAGAGTTTTTGCCTGATGGAACTTTTATGGAAAACTTATACTACATGCTTCATGGATTTTTATAGTGGAGGACAATTCCATATGCCTAAAGAGTTATCCACACTGCATATTTATATATATATGGGCAATTTTGAATTTGGAGATAATTAGAAAAATGGTAAAACAGCGCTCCGTTGGAGATACACGGGGTAAATTATGTAACTCAGGTGTGCAGTTAAGCAATGTCCAGATCTATGTGCAAATGTATCTTACATAATGCCTAGATTCCTCACTTTCTCAAAATAGGATTGTAAACCCAACATGTGTATGAGCATTTGTGTAAGTAGGTGTGTGCATATTATAATGCGTTTGTGCATGTGAATACATGTTTTCTCATGTCTATATTGTAGGCCACAAACTACAATCAAATGAAAAGCAGATCTGAAAATACATCAAAATATTAATTTGGATTATTAATTATTAATAAAATTATGTGTAATTGTAAAAATATAAGGTAATCCATTTATAAAATATTTTCTTTCTTATTCCATATATATTATTCCTATATATCAACAATTGTTTATTTTATAAAGAAATCATTATTTCACCCAGAGAGACTTACCCTGTTTCCCTGAAAATAAGACCTCCCCGGATAATAAGCCCTATCAGGCTTTTGAGCGCATGCGCTAAAATAAGCCACCCCCAAAAATAAGCCCTCCCCAAACAACAACAGCAGCCATGAGGTTACCACACTCGCCACCATCTGCACCTCAAAAATAATAAGACCTCCCCGAAAATAAGGCCAAGCGCTTATTTCGTGGGTCAAAAGAAAATAAGACCCTGTCTTATTTTCGGGGAAACACGGTACAAACATACATACTGTAAACATTTCCTTCAACTTTGTAAAAGTAAGATAAACTAATAACAATAAACATGATGCAGAAGGATAAGAGATGTGACACTTGCAAAGGGAAGAAAAGGAAAAGGAAGTAAAGGGAAGAATACTGGATGAGAATGTGAAGAGATCAAGTGAGGGCTAAATAATGAAGCAAATAGTAACTATTTAGGCCTTATAAAACTGGCTAAAATTCTGCAGGCAATCAATGCTTTCCAAATAGCTGCTAATTTTAAAAGATACCTCATTTTGTATTTTTTCAATATTCTTATTATTTCAAGGAAAGTAAAAGGATCTCACATTCCCAATTCATTTTCAGGAGGATAATGTTCACTTCGCTGGTATAAATGTGATTTAAATTGGAATCAGATGGATTCTGAATCCTCACTGTAATTACTAGCATTGTGTGGGAACATGAAGCTTTCTTCAGATAATATGAATGTTCAGATAATTAAAGCAGCATATCTTTTGCATGGTGTCTATGACTGCTTTTGACTGCCTGTCCATGTGTGATCTCTTATAAAATATTTGTACAATCCTAATATTTATTTGCAAAGGTGCTTATTCATTTAAATTGTTGACAAAAATAGAATAGTATTGATATATTGGATCTGACCCTCTACGCATGAAAGACTTTCCTCGGAAGGGTTGAGACCTTGCAGAAAAGGCAATATTTGGCCTGCTGTTTTCCTGCTGTCCTTGTTTTAGTTTCTTATCCATGGGTTTGACGTTTTTCCAAAGTCAGGAATGGAACTTCTGTTAAAAGCAACAGAGCCAGCCACGTATCATAATCATAATGCACTGTCTTTTTGCTTTTCATCAGCAGCAATTTCTCACAAGAATACCTAATATGCAACCTCCAGTAGCTACTGCTTATGAAGGTGAGGTTTCTGGTATTCATGAAGGATTCATCTCTGTGTCATATTCTCAGAAATATCACCTTTTTAAAAAAATCTGTAAATTACCATAATTGTATGCCTTACAGTTGTGATATTTTCATGCTAATGTTGTAATTTTCTCCTCTTCTCCTTTGGTTGGTTAAGTGAATCAGCTTTAAGGCTTTTTGAAGCTTTCCCTTTTAAGTATGGCTGGATATTTTTTTTCCCTTTAGGTGCTGAAAGTAGGGGCAGTTAAAGCACATTCTATGACAAATGTCGATACACTTGTCACATCTGGAATGTGCTGTAAGTGGAAGCATACAATTTAAAGGCCAGAGAATGGTAGGAATAAAAGATCAAAAATTTCATTTATATATCTGTTTTCCATAACATCCATAAATATGAATGTAGTTCTCAATTATATTAATTATTTGGTTATGCTTAATAAATTTATTCAGTGGAATTGTCAAACTCACATTGTAGGATATAGCTGCATATTATAAACTAATGTTCTTTAATTAATACTGTTGCATAAGCAACAACATTTATTATGTGTCTTTACCAATTTTGGTGAAACACAGCAACATTTTTCAATTGGTCCAAAGAATTATTTTGAGGAATTATATGGGTCAAATTAAAGCACACTGAATCTCTAAGCATCATGCCTTATTTAATAGGATTAAGCTTTGAAGGCAACTGAACACCATTGTTGGACAATATATTCTGAACTTCCAGATTAACATCTGACTTTGGGTCAATCACCTTGTCCCCATGCCAAGTTTGCTTGTCTCGGTCTAATTATAAATGCATGTTTATTTATATTGTCATTACAATTTGGAACAGGTTGTGCAGCTGGCAACAAGTGCAGCAAAGCTCTGGAATTTCAACTAATAATTTTGGATGGAACTGCATTGGCACAGCTGTTAGGAGAAACCTAATAAAATGTAGGCCAGAAGAAATACTCCAACCACATTTGCTCATTATATTGTATTCTGCAAGAATCAGTGAACTTTTTGGCAATGGCCTTACCAGGAGAGAACTCTTCAGTACTTTAGAGACCTTTTTTAGGTAAATTCATTCATATGCTCACTTGTTTTATTAACTAAATAGCTAATTTAAATGTCTCTTATGATCTTTCAGAATTTAACAGAACTGATAAATTATATTCAAAGTAATGTCAGAACTAGGTATGATAAGGATTTTAATAGTAACTCAGTTTACAACAAATTTATTTAAAATGTAGCAGTGCATGGGTCTCATTTGTGCAAAGTTACAGTTCAGATTGTTTAAACATTATAAATCTTTACCTATTAGGTACAAATTCAAAGACAAAACATCATCATAATACAGAAATATAACCACATTAGAGAAATATACAGCAAAAGAATTCCAAACACGGACAAGGGTGAAACCAGTTAACGGCAAACTGTATTCCAGAGGGTAAAAGAGGCCACCCAGGATAACAGAGAAGGAATGCCTCTGGCCTCTCACTGTTTTGATGATAGGACCTGAAGCTGGAGTATCTTTCTGAACTTCCAGAATGGGCAAAAGGAATAAGAGAAACAGCAAGACCTTAAGCTATAATATTATTTAATACTAATAGTGTTTATGGAAATAGAAAAAAAGAATAAGATCTGAAATGATTAAATAATAACATGGTTCTATAACCATGGGGGCGTGATGGCTCAGTAGCTAAAGACCCTGAGGTTGTCAGTGGAAAGCTGACAGCCTGGATTTGATATCCAAGCGCCACACCATGAGATGAATTTTCCATTACTTGTAACTGTTCTTGCTCACCTAGCAGTTCAAAAGCATGCAAACGCAAGTAGATAAATAGGAAGGCAACAGCATTCCATACATCTCGGCATGGAGTCATTCTGGCTACATGACCACAGAAGTGTCTTTGGACAATGCTGACACCCTCGGCTAAGAAACAGAGAGCACCAGCCCCTAAGAGTCGGACATGACTGGACAGGAAAGCTTTACCTTTATCTAACCACACGTTCTGCTTTTTATCTACATGCAACCCATCATTTTTTGAATTAATTTGTTTGATCAATTACCTCAGAAGGAATTATGTTAATGTTTTCATTGCACACATTATTATTATTTTGGTCTTATCTCATGGTTTGAAGAAAATACATTTGTACTGTGAATAAAGGTACTATTCAATAAACTTTTTCAAACTATATGTGCTTTATGGCTTAGCCTTAATCCATTGTTTTCTTTTCTCTTACCATCCCATTCTATTCATTGGCTTAAGTGCCAATTTCTTTCCTATTCCCATCCTTCAGGAATTATGCCTTCCCTTCAGCACAGCCCTTGCTGCCTACCACCTGCTCTCTTAACTGGCCACAGCTGCTAAGCAGCTGCTTTTACAATAATCTTTTGTCTCTATAGTAACCAGGCAAAATTACCCATTGCCTGACTGAAAATGATACATCAGCAGTCTTTTTCTCTGCTATTTCCATTGCTATTGATGGATATACACTTCTACTTCACTTCTGTAATAAATCATTCAGTTTGAATTTCTAAGCATAAGTCAAGTTATCCAGGAAAACAATTTGACAATTCTGTGGATTAATTTTGTTGGGGTAGAGCAGGGATCTGCAATCTTAAACACTCAAAGAGCCATTTGAGTGTTTTCCACAGAAAAGAAAACATCGGGAGCCACAAAATCTGGGTAGGTATGGCCAACTTGACATCACTCACTTCCACCAGTCACATGACCCCGTAGCCACGCCTACCCAGTGGTCATCAGGGCAGAAAACCAGTTGTTAAAAACACTGGGAGCCACAAAACTCTTTTGACATCTCTCTCTCTCTCTCTCCCTCTCCTTCTCCCTTCCCCCCTCTCTCTGTATCTCTCTATGTCTCTCTCTCTCCCCCTCTCTCTCCATCTCTCTGTCTCTGCTGCTTCTCCATCCCCAGCCATCACCCTTACCTTCTCAGGCCAGGCGAGGAGTGACTGGAAGGGGAGGGTGAGGGGCAGGCCCAGCCATTGGTGGGATCATCCGATAGGGAGCCACAGCTTAGAGCCCAAAGAGCCACATGTGGCTCTGGAGCCCCAGGTTGCTGATGACTGGGAAGAGCAATAGAAGAATCTAGATTATAAATGGGGATATTGTGAGTTCCAGTCTCACCTTTGGCAGTAAACCAGCTGAGTGACCTTGGGCCAATTACTCTCTCTCAGTCCTAAGAAGCAAAGATGTGCCACTTCTGACTTAAAGGCATCAAAAAATAAAAACAACAACCTACAGAGCAATAGAAATAAAGTGTATTCTAATAAGAACCAGTCCCTTTTAGTCCTTTTCAGTTGTTTAAAAAATGGATGGTACTAACACCTTTATATCAAAACTGGAAGATCTTAGCGTCATTTCTTCTCTTACCAGCCAGGGGGCTATAACTCCATTGCAGAAATTTCATATGCCAACATAAACGCAGATATTATCTAGGTTTCACAACTTCTTCACAACTTCTTATTTTTTAGGACTCTAGTACAGTCTAGGTAATCATATAATTGGTTCTCCACAATTGCTTGTCCTCATTTTAAATTTCTAGTTCTGTATTTAGTTCAAAAATAGCAAATGTACAACATGACAAATATTCATATCATTTTCATTATGTTTGTAGTTTTTTTCTTTGTTTTGATTTTGTGATGCTTATCATAATCTTTTCTTCTTATTTGTCCTTGACATAGTTTTCCTACACTACCATTTATAACAGTTAGATGTGATAATGTGATAATTTGGATGTACATTTTCATGGTGTAGTTGCTTTTGGCATTATATTAGCTTTTTTATTTTTCTTATATGAGTTTACAAGAGATAAACTTTTTACTTAGTAGAATTTTGACATCATTGACAAACATAATGAGAATCATTGCAAGCAATATTACCAACAATGCCTGCAAGTCTAAACATGAGAATTAAGTGAAACTTGAGAACATCATGCAAATTTGTGTTGGGAAATGATGTAATATATAATATAATAATATATAATATATATAATGTAATATATAATATAATCATATATATGCAAGTCTTGGCGTATTTGGGTCTTTTCCCATGTAAGATTGAGAGTATCTTGGCGCCGTTTCGACGAGGTCTCACTCGTCATTTTCAGGCTGGTGGTTTCGGCTTTGTGCTTGTGCGAGCAAAGTGTGATCGGAACTGCCGTCTCTCTATAAATACTGGAAAGGTGTGGAGTGTTGGTTTTGTTGCTGTGAGTGGATTGGTTGGTTGTGTTGTTGCATCAAGATGCCTAAGTGTGCATGTTTAAATTTTTAGGAAATGTATGTCAAGCTCAATGCAATATGTCACAAATTATTGCAAAACATGAGTTCACTAAAAACACACAGGGGCAAGCAAAAAAATTGAACCCAGTATTAATATGGCACAATTGCCTTAGAAACATTAATGTATTTAGCACAAAGCTCTGTAAAGGCATCATAACATGTTCCCATATATCTCTCTATAGAGAAGCTATATACAGAAAGCATAAATGGTATTTGCAGATTGAATACTGCCAACTATGAGTGCTTGACCAAGTTTGTAACTTCTATTTTGAACAGAAATCAAAGTGCTGAATTGATTCAATATGTGCAACCTCCTCTCCCACAGATACTAGATAGATAGATAGATAGATAGACAGACAGACAGACAGATTTGTCATTTCTTTGAGTTCTTTTCCAACTTTCTAATGATAGTTGAAGTCTTCCAAATTTTTTATCTTTAGTTATTGAAAATTGCTTTTTTTTTGTCTAGTATAATGGTTTTTACTAATGAAAACTGTATTAATACATGCTTTTTTGGTGGGGTCTTTCTTAAGTGAGCCAATATTATAAAAAGAATTGAGATGAGTAATCAATTCTCTTACAGAGAGGCTTCAGTCGAAAGATATATTCTATCATGAAGATATGAAATAAGAGAATTAGAATTTTCTTGATGGATTCCAAGTTTAAAAAAAAGTCCAGCTTTACACACATGGTATTTAACTATAAAATAAATTAATATTTTCTAGTATTCTACCGAGACTAAAAGAAAAAGTATTTTGTTCTGTTTTGCTTTTCCAGACACTTCAAAACATTAGTTGGGAAATGTTTCTTTTGTTAGGAGTCAAAATATATTATTCTCATTTTACCAAATTGGATACACACACAACTATCAAGGGATGTGCTATGCTGACAGGCTTTGAGGTGGAAGATTAGTTATGAATGAGTAAAACTTCAAGTAATTTGTTGGTTCTTTCAATCAAAACTAGGACAGATGTTTTATAAATAGTGTTCTCTGTAGCATAATAAGTTATTTTAAAGATCTGCAATAAGGTCAGATCAAAACCTATTCCAACGTCAAATGGCAGACAAAGACAATTAAAGTATAACTCAAATCCTAACATTTTTCCTTCTTTTTCAAAGACAGCGGTGGCTCTGATTTAAATTTCATTAATGAATGGACTAATTGACAGTGCCTGGGTGGTTACAAAATGAAGCAACGGCAAGTACAACATACATTTTCATCTTTTTAATATTATGCTTGAAGAATGGCAAAATCTGTTTCAGTAGATATTGGGATGGAAAAAGCAAAGCATATGTATGAGAATAATGGTTAAGTTTTAAAAAAATCATTAAATTAGCTATGCAAACTCAAGGCAATTGTATTTGTCTGCTCTTGAACAGAATTCACTTTTGTCACATGTGACAAACACTGATTTTGACACCTGCTTACAGAAGATCTTTATTATATGATATAGCAGTGTGTATGTAAACACATACATTCACACACACACACACACACACACATCACAAGTCTCAACCAATGCTATGCACAAATATACTAAAATATTTTAATTCTAGTGTTAATAATAATTTTAACTCCATACTGACTAGAAGAAAAAGGATGATCTTGACAATTTTTCCTTTGTGTCAGACCCCTGACAAATCTCCTATCTCTTATATCTAATTATGTCCTAAAAAGGAATAAAATGACATATATGTACAATCGAATAGATATAGCCATTACAAACAAGCAAAGATTTTTCTGTTGACAGAAAATTTTATAAGCAGAATAAATAAAAAAATGTTTATTTCCAGAAAACAAGCGTAGCTCTCTATCCTAACTTCATAACTGTTTAAAGACATTGATGCTCAAGTCCGTTCAATTCCACATCCTGATTTTTTAAAAAGCTGTAATGGTAAAATATATAGCAGCTAATAAGGAAGATGTAACAGAATTAACAGAATTATGTAACAAAATTAAACAATTTGTTGGACTCCAAATATGTTTATCTACATTATTAGTTATACTATTTTTTTTAAACTTAGAATCAGTCAGAAAAACTAATTATCTTATTTTGTATTTTTGACTGCAGTGTCTCTTTGTAAGAGAATTGAGTATTACTCATCTCATTTCTTTTTATAATATTGGCTCACTTAAGAAAGGTACCCTAAACATTATTATAGTTATATAATAATCCCTATTAATCAAAGCCATGATGAGTGACACAGGTCAATATCTATGGACATAGATTTCAAAGATAACAATGACGATGATGATGATGACAACGATGATGATGATGACATGGATTGTGACCTGTAATGTAGATTTCAGAATAAATTAAAGTGAAAAATAGATATGTTGTTTGACTGATAAATGGTAAGAAAGAGAAAAGCTGTACCATATTGAAATGAAGATAGCCTGATTTTTTGAAGTAGAGGTGATTAATATAACCAATACACTAAGGGACTAGTACATTTGAATGAATGGTCTATAATGTATGTAAAATACAATCAGTATGGACTGATCACAGAAAAATACTTGTGCAATCATATGAAAGTAAGAATCTATATGCTGGTAATCAAGTTATGGTCCAGTGAATGATGAAAATAAAACAACAAGGAAGATTTTGGAGAAAAATTGTGCAACACTCTGAATAAATGTAGTCCAGGAGAACAATCTTCTGCTACATAATGTGAATGAATGATTGGTGATAAGATTGTGATTTGAAAACCAAAGAATGAATGGTAATGGTATCTGATGAGTATATGTTTAGAATAAATTTCACCAAATATAGTTTAAGCATAAGTATTTTCATGCATTGACATGGCACTTGTATCAATCTAAAATCATGAGTCATTTAATATTGGCTGTGTGAAGCAGAATGAGAATAATTACATTATAGGCTGTCAGAGAAGGTGTTGTAGTTAGTTCAGTGAGAAGTATGAAAAAGGAAGCTTAGTGGAATGATAAACTGAAAGAGGCTGTGGTAGAAGAAAATAGAAAAAAGAAAATAATTACTGCCAAAATGGTATGACAGAAAACTACTGTATAAGGTTTACAGATAGAAAAAGATAAAAAATAAAAAGTACAATTGAAAAAGAACAAAAAAATTTATTTTCATGAAAATTAATATTTGCTTTGTCAATTGGTAAAAATGACTAAACAAGGAACCTCCAATTTATCTATATACTACATACTCTCACATTTTAATTAAGGTCATCACAGGGCACCAGTTTTTGAACCAAGGTATCTCAAATACACAATGCATCCAAAATTGGGGACCCATGACTCCTAAGGCAATAAAATTTGGGAACATTGTGGCTGCTTCAGTGCTATTAGCTGCTGCTGGACTGCGGCTGTGGTCATATGATCTTCATGTTCAATGTTCGGTAACTATTTCCCAACCAGCTTCACAATATCTCACTGCCTTGCCAATTCTGCAGTAGCCACTTACCTGCTGGTTCGAAAGAGAAAGCGAGGGAAGGGAGAAGGAAGAAGAGGAGGAACAAGAAGGAAGGAACCACTGTATTCCTTTCCTGGCCCATGCCACCTACATGTGCACTCCCCTGATCTGTACTGCCCCCATGCACCTTCCCCATTCATGCCACTGCCCTGAATTCCTTACTAAACCTATACTGCACTTTTTGCATGAAGAAAGCTTTCCCACAAGGAAACTCAAAGCAGTCAGGAAGTTGAAATCACTTCCCCTTCCACTGTGCCCCCCCTCCAATGCCTAGTCAGTCTGTTTCTGTGTTTAGGTAAAAAAATATCTCTGAATATATCTGAAATGATGATCCAGAAGAGCATGAGTTGTCTAATAGAGATGAAGAATTTATATAATAGTTTGGAATGGAATGGAATGAAAGGAAAATGAAGAATACTGGAAGAACTATTTTTGACATTTGTATTGGAAGAAGAGTGGTAGGTTGAAAATTGTAAGTGAAGTGGATTATACAAATGTTAGGCACCAAGGAAAGCAAGAAAGCAAACCAACAAACATCTTTATAAACTGGAAATGAAATGCAGGGAAATTGTTAAATAATAGTAAGGCTGCAGGTACAGATACTGTAAAATGACAAATATTAAAATATGGATGCTTATGGTTCAATGACTTGTTTAAATTCAGTGAATTGGAAAAAAAATATCTATTGAAAGAAAAGGCTGCAAAACTATATCTAAATTCTAGTTTGTCAAGTGAACTTGGGACAATATTTGGTAGAAATTAATGGATTTAATGGGCAACAAGAAAAATTTGGGAGGGACAGTATGTTTTATATTTGCAAAA
Organism: Pseudoxenodon macrops; assembly: GCA_032467955.1. Taxonomy (NCBI): domain Eukaryota; kingdom Metazoa; phylum Chordata; class Lepidosauria; order Squamata; family Pseudoxenodontidae; genus Pseudoxenodon; species Pseudoxenodon macrops. The sequence continues at coordinate 115,210 of JANHFT010001413.1, forward strand.
ATTTGAAGACTTTTTTGATCTTCAGAAGGCTAAATATATAAGTATGAGAATGTTCATGTTTATTATTTTGAAAAGGTATCAATTTCACAAAATGAATGGCTTGAATTATGAAAATTTTGAATGAATGTGGAGATAAAAGTTGATTACCACGTGTTATAAGTCTAATGTATACTGAGAGTAAAATATGTGTAAGAATAAACAAAATTCTTAATGAATGGTTCAATATGGTGCAGCTGGTGAAACAATGATAAGGAATTTTCCATTGGTTATTTAATGTCTTTATGAATAATTGTATAAGGAATATTTGCTCTGATGTTGTAGAAATGCTGGTTTGGAATATAAATGTGCTTGTCCCTTTGTATGCAAATAATGTTGGCTGAGATCCCAAATTATTTTCAGGAAATGTTAGATGTATTTTATGGTGGAATGAGGAAAATCTACCAGGCAAAGATAGTTATATTTGAAAGAGAAATGAAGTGAATGATTGCAAGTTATACATAAACATTCAAAACTACAGCAAGTAAATGAATCTATGTTCTTTGGTAGAGTGTTTAGTAAATAAGGGGAAATGAAAGGTAAATATTAATGTACTATATGTTTATTCCTTGGAATTAATATTTTTCAAAAGCTCTTCAAATGCCCTTGTATAAGAGCAGGTAATTGTTCTCTTCTTATATGGAATGAGAATTGGGTATGTCAGGGTAAATATAAAGCATGTTTTCAGTGGGAATAGGGCAGTGGTGGGATTCAGCCAGTAGCTAAATTTCTGAGCAGTTTGGCAAACCGGCTGTTGGAAGAAACAGCCTTTTGTTTTTCCCACCTTACAGAATTAATCCTGGGAGGAAGGAGATATTTTGGTATGCTTCTATCTGTTGTTTCTAGCCTAATCCTTATCTGTATTGTCCCTTATTGTTTTCAGAAAAGTGGAAATGTGAAGAAATCCCAATAAATGAAGAAGACGTGTTTATAAAAATGTTAGAATGTGTAGAAATGGACAACACTTACAATTATGCTTATGTAAGAAACAGGTTCAACTTGAAAAAAATAAGAAAATTAAGATCTGATCACTGGGAATTTGAAAAATATTCGACAATAAAGACTTAAAACATGAAAAAAAATCATACTGTTACAGCTGTGGCAAAATAAGTTTACAAAAACTTATTGTTCTTGACAAATGTATCTTGTCTTTTTATGTACAATGAGAGCACATGCACCAAAGACAAATTCCTTTTGTGTCCAATCACACTTGGCCAATAAAGAATTCTAT
>JANHFT010001413.1:128021-138976 GCA_032467955.1 Pseudoxenodon macrops
CTGTCTCTTTTTCCCCTCCCCTCCCCTCCTCTTCCTTTCTTCTCTTCTTCTTTGTCCTTCTCCTCTCCCCTCAACACTTCTGTTGCTGTATTCCTTTTCAACTTATCTGGAACAGCAGTCCAGCATGGTTTTGCTATCTGACCCCTGCTGTATGACATCATAGTAAATGAATATTCAATCTAACAAATCTACAACTATCTCTGACTATCATATTTGGAAGATTTATTCTAACAGACTTTGTCTGTACTAAATTTATATTTGTTAGGATTACAATACTACATGCTGTAGAAGTTGAGATCACCCATCGGACAACCAAAGAGATCAAGTTTTGTATACCCTTGCTGCTTTCTAATTTGAATTTGAATTTGAATCCCCCCATCTTATAGTTATCAATTTGCACAGCTTTCTACAAAAGAGAGATGCATTTTTAGGATGGACATACTTTACTTCCCTTGGTTGAAACATCTCATCCGATTGTCTCAGGATATTGAGCTAGGACTTTTTAAACCACATCAAGATAATTCAAATTATAGCATGTATGCTCAATTGTGACAATATGTGGTCTGCCATCTATATTGAATTTTGAAAGAGAAGGTGGTTTTTACCCTGGGTTGAAAAACTAATGATTGTTTGTCCTTTATATACATTTCTTCTGGGAACTTCTGTGCTCTTGTGTTTGGATTGCTTTACAGCTGAACTTCTCCCCACTTTTTTGTAGAGGAAAAATTAGTCTATTTATTCCATAAACATATGATATTGGTATATTGTAACAACACCTTCTCAACAACAAATAATAATGTTACATTATTATGAATGAAGTGTTGCATAATTTTACTCATTTTTAATTTATGTCATTAATTAATGTTATTTTCTTATTTTTTCACTGAAACATTGCTGTTTATTTCTTTAAAATATAAGTCCATTATTACCATTAGCTGTACAATCCTATATAGAAATTAATATTGCCTCCAAAGGGACTTGTATATTCAATTTTATTTAGAGTACAAATATTTTTAGGTTTGTCTAAATTTTTTAGAGTCGGATCCACACTACTTTCTTACATTAATCTAAATCATGGGAACAACCTAAAGTTTAATAAGAAACAATTAATAGCATGCAGTCAATTGTTACATGCAGCCAGAAACTGGTTTTTTCTAGCAATAGATTATATATTACAATAACTTCTCATCATTTATCATCATAGGAAAAAATCTATATCATCTACTATTAATCTAGACATGGCAATTTGCAGTTGAGGCAAGTCACTTGTTGAGATGGGCAGCCATAAAAATTGAATAAACAAATACATTCAGATAGAATATTTAGGCATTCCATCACCATTATCATCATCACTATGAATGGGTTCATGAATGAATTTTGTTATTTTGTCTTATTTATATCTTATATTTTAAATGATAACAAAATTCCTATAGTGACATAAGTTAACATACATAAAAGATACACAATTTACTAGTAAGTTCTTGAAACTTGTTTAATACTGTAATTCAATAAACATTTATAGAAAATAATTCCTATACCAAAAGGTAGGAATCAGCTTCACTGTGTGGTTAACAACTAAAAATAGGATGGTATAAAAAAATAAAGCTCTTAAGAACCAACATCTAATCAGTTGCATTTAGTTGCCAGTTTATATGTTGGACAGTTAGACTTTAATACATTTTTACTAAATTAATAAAAGGATTATTTTTTTTGTCACTAACGTAACTAAGAAGAGTTTTTTGTGTGTGTGGAAACAATCCCATTTTATTACTTAATTTCCCAGAACTACAGCTTGCCAAGACAGAAATTCTAGATCCTGAAAACAAATTGCCATCATTACACACAGTATTCAGCAACCTTATTTCCTAGCACATGGCTTATAGTTTAATCTGTCAAATAAAACTCTTGTTTTAGCTATCCAACTATCTGTATTTTCAAATCTAATGAAATAATGTAAACTGTAAAAGACAGTGGAATTACTATTTTTTGCTTTATTAATACAGCTGTGTAAAGGTAGATGAAAGTAAGAGTTCTATATGTTAATATGAATACAAGAAAATTAATATTAACTTTATCAAATCAAAATAGCTTATAATGAAATGAAATGTTTCTCTTTATAGCATATTAGCACAGAGAATACAGTTACCTGTAGGAAATATGTCCCCCTGCATTCATGCATTTTAACTAAATAGATGTTGTTTTATATTTGATTGGATTCAGAATTTTTAAAGGAATGTATATTTCTCCTAAGCTTGTTAGTTATGTGAGACTCTGCTTTTCATTAAATTTGCTGTAACTGAATTAATACTTTCTTCCACAAGTAGGAATAATATTTAGTCAGGGGTGGGTTCCGGATATTTTTGCGGACGGTTTGTCCAGGGTCGTGTTGGGTGTGCGTGTAAAGTGCGTGCGCGCGCACGCAGCAATCAAAAACTAGCTTCTGTGCATGCACAGAAGCAAAAGATGGCTGCGCCAACAGAAACACCGATGGGACCAGCTCTGTGACGTCATCGCCAAGTTACTACCGGTTCTATAGAACTGTGTAGAATTTGTAGGAACCCACCTCTGTATCTAGTATTAGTACCATTCTTACCAATCTTCAAGAAGGTCTGGATTTTCAGGCAATCTCCATAGACTGTGAGGTCCTCTCTGAGCTTGCTTTCTTGCAGATGTTTCATTAATCAACTAGTCAACATATTCAGTGGTAGAAGGAAGTGAGTCAGTCTGCTTATGTACCATAGTTTTCTCTGTCAGAATTGGGGACAGTGTGGCTTTATCTTTATCTCCTTGATTCGGCTTTGTTTATTACTTGTTTGTTTGGCATTAATTCCTGCTTATCTGAGTATATGCTGCTGTAAAATATGTGTTCTGGTCTCATGTTCCCTATTTAGATTTTTTATTGTCTCTCTTGAATGGTGTGCAAATATTGTATGAGCCTATTAATGGCTGGTTTATCTGAGTGTCAAGCTTCCAGGAATTTTCTAGTGTTTTTATTTTTATTATTGTTATTATTTATTTTGCTGAGATGCTGAGTATTTTCCAATTGAAACTCTAGTTGAGTCTGTCTATGTGACGGGTGTCAAACTTTCAGGGTCATGTTGCCATCACATGACTTTTGTGACATTTTTTTTCTGTTCATGGATCTGGGGTGGGTGTGGCCTGCACATGGTGCATCTGGCCCATTAGCCGCCAGTTTGATATGCCTGGTCTATGTGTTGTGAAATTATGGAGTTTTCATTTTGTCTTCTGACTGATAGTTGTTGTTAATGAATGTGCTCAGCTAGTTTACTGTCTGTTTGTCCTACATAGTGATTATTACAAATTTTACACTATATGTTGTAGATGAATTCTATTTTTTCTTCTCAGGTTATTCAGTAATTACTTAACATGTTTTAGATGTTTTGTAGGTTACAGTGATACTATTTAGTTGTCGTAGTCTGTTGATTGTTTCTGAGATGTTTTTGGCAGTGTTATCTTTATCACAGTTTGTTTCGGTTGTACTATAGTAGGTTGACTGGTTGGGCATTTTTTGTGAGGATGCATAGGAATTCAGAATTATGCACTGTAAATTTGCTGCATATCATTCATAGTTGAGGGAAGGTGATTTCACTGATAATTGGATAAGTACTGGTAGTCATTTGATAATCCCAAATGGGAGCAGCAACTTAGTTGTTAGGTAAAGTGATCACTAAGTGAAAACATAACTCTGCTTATAAACTTACTTCATCTTTTCTTTGCTTAACAGACCTGCAAAGATTATAAATGCAAGATTGGTCATAAAATTGTTTTTTCATTAAAGTTAACATGTGAATGGTCACTAAATAAGGCAATTGCTAAACAAGGATTGACTGTAATGTTTTAATTGACCTGCTTGGCCTGTGAAAGCAATTCAAGTTAGCTCAAGAGAAGAGATGATTCAGGATCCATGCAGGGATTCATAAAATGTATTTCCAGGGTAAAGTCAGTACCTTAGATATGGGCATTAGAAACCTGGAATAATAATAAACCATACATGGGCCATGGTGGTACAGTGGTTAAAATGCAGTACTGCAGGCTACTTCTGCTGACTACTGGTTGACTGCAATTTGGTAGTTAGAATCTCACCAGGCTCAAGTTGTCTCAGGCTTCCATCCTTCCAAGGTCAGTAAAATGAGGACCCAGATTGTTGGGGACAATATGCTGACACTGTAAACCACTTAGAGAGGGCTGTAAAGCTCTGTGAAGCAGTATATAAGTCTAAGTACTATTGCTATTGCTGTACCTGCTCATGACACCAAATGGAAAATCTAGTATAAGATTTTTTAACAATCATGTCATATTTTGTGTTTATGCTATTCTACAAACAAAATCTCATGGACTTTGAGATTTTTTTTTCTCATACAATTGCTGGTGACTTTTTTTTCAGACAAAGAGGAGAAGCGTTGTAAATGGCACTCACAAAGTCAAGGGAACATTCATAAAACATAAGGGCATTTAAAGTAGATGGTGTCAGGTTTACGAATATACATTGACATTAAAAGAATATTGCATTTAATTTCTTTAATCCTTTTTCTCCTTTATCTCAAAGTTCCAGTACAAAATCACCCATGAGTTTTACATTATTACAAACTTCATATCTACTGGGGGAAAAACAGCTCATTATTTAGCTATTTTGCTCTCTACTCTATTTATAGTTTATGGATAAGGGAAAACAATCCACATAATCTGTTCTCTGGAAATATAATTTTATACCTGTTGTTGAATAGTAATTGGAGGCTCTGCGGGGAGAGTCATTGTATTGCCAGAATGTAATTGCCACTATGAACCAATTAAGCAGTTATACCTCTCCCTCTTAATGGTCAAAAAGCCTTTTGAAACATTAGGTCTGGCTTGCTGTCTTACTTTAATCAAAAAACACTAATGTAGCTGTCATAGTGAAACTCATAAAGGCAAATAGCAACACCAAAAGTTTATTGGGGCCAAGAACAGCAGCAGTAATAGCAACAACTTGTTGTATTTTATGTGTTGAAGAAAACAAACAGTAAAAGAAACAATTATTATATCTCAGAGAAGCCTGTTGAGAATTATTCTATTAATTCCAAGTTTTTGGTCCTGTGAGGGTAAATTTGCACAACTTTCACTGATTTCATTATACTCATGATCACAATGTAATATTTTACTTCATTAAAAAGATCTTGGGTCTGCATTTATATGAAAGAGAAAGAAGTTCATTTATTTGACAGTAGATATTCATACATTGCCATTCATTTTAGGAAGGCCCTAAAAAAGAACAATGCAGCAATAAAATCCAAGGTGATCAATATTAAGCCAAAGAAGAAATGCAACAAGTCAAATAGAATACAGATGAGCTCACTCATTAATTTGGAAGCTAAGATATGAGCTTCTTAAGGAATTATAATTGTCAATTTGAATCTGTTCCCAGAGCTGGTAAAAATCGCCCCTGGTTGGCCCTGCCCATGCCTGCCCGGTCGCCTGCTCAAATTTCTACATAGTTCTATGCTGCATAAACAGAGGGATAGAATCAAGATCACATGAAGTATAAATACCACTTTATAATGCCTTAGTAAGGTCTTAGTAAGGCCACACTTGGATCGAGTTTTGGTCGCCATGATGTAAAAAAGATGTGGAGACCCTAGAAAGAGTGCAGAGAAGAGCAACAAAGATGATTAGGGGACTGGAGGCTAAAACATATGAAGAACAGTTGCAATAACTGGGTATATCTAGTTTAACGGAAAAAAAGGACCAGGGGTGACATGATAGCAGTGTTCCAATATCTCAGGGGCTGCTACAAAGAAGAGGGAGTCAAGCTATTCTCCAAAGCACCTGAGGGCATGAGAAGAAGTAATGGGTGAAATTAATCAAGGAGAGAAGCAATTTTGAACTAAGGAGAAATTTCCTGACAGTTAGAACAATTAATCAGTGGAACAACTTGGCTCCAGAAGTTATAAGTGCTCCAACACTGGAAGTTTTTAAGAAGAGATTGGAGAACCATTTGTCTGAAGTGGTGTAGAGTTTCCTGCCTAGACAGGGGGTTGGACTAGAAGACCTCCAAAGTCCCTTCCAACTCTGTTATTCTGTATTCACAAATTGCATTTTGAGTAATAATTCCCAAGAAAAACCATCTAGGATCTTTCTAAAAGTAGGAGTGGACCTCCCAGTTTCTTAAATCACCAAGCAATTAGAGGGATAAAATAGTCAACTGTATAGAAACCGGAAAACAAAATCTAATTCTATTTCTATTCAAATAAAGTAATTTGTCAGGCTAAGGAAGTTACTTGGTCTAAAGCCATCTTAAAATTGGTGTAATTGGTCTAAAATTTGCCTGAATTATCCATTTATCTAGGATTGCCTGAAGCTGAGAAGACTTGCCCAGCCATACACTTTTAGATCCCTAGTTTGACAAATGAGGCTTTCTTAAGTAATAGAAAGTGCCTCTTTTAATCAGGAAAGCAACTTTTTCTTCCTTAGAGAGAGTCGCCTTAATGATATTTATCAGAATCTCCAGGTATAATTTTGGAGGTTCTGGTAAATATATAATCCAATTTGAGTAGGTATCAAGAAGGTATTTATAAATAAGACTGCTTCACACAAACTAACTACATTCATAGGAATTATATAGGAAACCGATAGACTTTAGCTTCATAAAATGAATATTTGATAATTGCATTCTGAATCTAAAATAGATCAGATCTGAAATAAGAACACAATTCTAAATTTGGTGATACAAAAGGGCAGATTAATCATCTCTTATCAAATATGTAAGATAATGGTAAACATACAAAATTTCCTTGTGGGTTTTTTATTTATTTTTTTCAGAGCAGGCACGTTTCTTAGCTTTGTTTTCTAATGTAAAAGACTAATGATGCAGTTTTTAGCTAGTGTAGATAAACAAGCTGAGGGTCAAATACCCCCTGCCATTTCTCTTTATAGCAGTGAAATGCAGTCTGGATTTATGACCTACTATTTTAGTGTGTCTAAGTAAACTGCTCTCATATTTGGAAAATAAAACATCTGTTCCTAGCCTGTAAATGCACAGTTACTCTGCCCTCCCATAGAGTCAAACAAGAATACAAATCAGCTTTAGATTGTAGTTCCTCATGCTCACAGGATCTGATGTTCTCAGTTCACTTCTCTTGGAACCATATGTGTCATGAAGATTTTTCTCTCACTGGCTTGCAATAGCCATTACTGAATCCTATTCTACCAACCCAGGTCTTCAGGAGTCTAGCCTAGGGTTGTCAAACTCGTGTCGTCACAGTGGCCTCATGTGATGAATCGGAACTTCTTCCCCCTTCACTAAATGGGGCGCGGGTGTGCCCAGTGAGTGACACGTCTGACACGTGGGCCAGGAGCTTGACAGCCCTCGTCTAGCCTCATTTCCCCCTGGAATCAATATATTTAGCAGTTCAAGCTATTTATAATATAACTTGGCTTACCAACTATCAGGTCTGTTCATTCACAAAGTTATATCAAGTCTAGCCAGCTCCTTCTGTTTTCTTATCAGCCCATCAATTCCCATTAACCCATTTTTCTCACCTGAAAATGTCTGCTTGTAGTAAAAGTTTCCTTGTATCTGTTTAAGTTCTCCTGTTTGGAATTGTTTCAGAAGCTGTACATACAAAACCGGATATTAACCAGAACTGTGTATGACATTTGATCTTCTATTCTGTAAATACCCTGTGCACTTGATTTATTATTGTACAGACTTTTCTTTGGGTGAGAATTCAATAAGTGAGAGTGGATCTCTTCAACGTTTTAATTAGCCCAACTAATACATTTGGAGTTTAGGATGGCTTTGCTTTTCTCATTGACAGTAATGGGTTTGGTAAGTGGCAGAACCTGGATAATCTTGTTTGAACTATGAACTCAAATTGGAACAGACTTGATTAATACTTAAATGAGAAGTAAGTGAATTCTAAGGCTCAAACATACCTTGGAAAGTTGAGTGGGAAGGGGGAACCATCCAAAACAAAATAATAACATTTTCTCTTTTTAAAAAAATTGCATAGATATGGACCATGAGTCAAAAATATCTTTCTCTGAACTTTATAAAAATATAATTCGATACAAATTTTATTCTAATACTACATTATTGTGCAAGGCAAAATCAAACCTATTTCTTCTGCCCTAACTCAAGAGTTAGGAATACAGTTTTTATATAAAATTCAGAAAATTGGATTTGTTTTAATCTTTCTCCGTGTACTTTCATTTGCAGTTCTTTTTTTCCCTCCAGAAGCAATCTGTTCATTGTTCCACAATAATTCATACTCCTTCTGACAAGCTATTAATATTTTTTCCTTAATATTTCTGAACTCATTTCCTATTATTCTTTTCCAGCAACTTGAATTATTTCCTCACAAATCAAATTAATTTAGAGTAGCAATGCACATGACCTGCATTTCTGTGAATAATTTCCAGCTTAGGTTATCTGCTGGGGTGGATATGTTCTTCCCACTCATAGGCAATTTTATCTGATAATTTTGTTTCTTCAAAGGTATAACAGCACATACATTTATATACACACACTTGTTACAATTCTATGTATCTCTTAATTGGCAAGTACAGCCAGTAAATTCAAGAACTCTTACTTTTGAGTAGACTTATAGAGGACTGTGTTTCCACTGGACTGGTTTTCCTAGTGATATAGCTCACTTACTATAAGCTATGGTGCTATTATAATCAAACATTGCTTGCATTTTAAATTACCACAATTTCTCATGCAAGGTATAATGAAGGATAATGCACGTACCTTTAGAGCTCATTTTGAGTTTCAAAACAAGTTACAATGCAATCACCTGTTAACCTCTTCATCCCATGGGCTTTTCTACAAAAAAATCTAATACGCCTGATAGCTCCTTGTTTATTTTCAGATCCATGAGCTGCTTGCCACAGCGACCTTGAAAGCAGATTCACACCTTGCAAAGTCCCTGACCTTGTAGTCATTAAAATCCAATCACACACTGGGCAGGTTTCCATATTCATTAAGACAGCAAGAAGATAGATTTGAACATGCCTCTGAAGTGACCAATACATTCATCAGCCAATTTCTATCTTCTTCAACAAATCCAGCTTGCTTAGGGATATTATGAGATTAATTGACACTGAAAATCTTTTACACCCAAACACTAGCAATGTTAAGCAGATGCAATATGTTCCTAATTAAAAAGGTTGTGATCAAACGTAAATTGTCAATTAGATTTTGTCCTGTAAATACCTGCAGAAAGTTATAAGAACAATCTCTTCATCTTTTTGATGAACAGAGTTTTGAAAGAAGAAATGGTTTGCTATAATGAATCATAATCACCTAATTTTCCTTTTATTACTCAAAAGAGAAGTGTAGGAGTTTTCTATTTGAGATCATGGTATATATTAGTTGTTCATTAACTTTGCCTCATCATTTAACTAGTCAGCTTTACCCATGGATTGAAACCCAGTACTGTTATGAAGTTATTTCTCAAAGTGGATCATAGGCAAAAATCCCCTTGGGAGGACCACATGGATCATTTCAATCAATTAATGATGTAATTCAACTTGCAGACAATATATTTATTGTCCTTCTTTGTTCCTTCATTTACTTGTTTTCAATGTTTCTTAAATGCTTTTCATCAAAAAATTTTCATAAAAAGTTAAAAATAGAGTACAATAAAGTTGTGAAATAGAAATAGAAAAGCAACAATAGAAATAATCAACAGAAACTTAAAATTAAAAATAATTTAAATATTAAATTATTAAACCTTAAATTTAAATTATTAAATTTAAAACATTACAAATTAAATAAAAAAATATAAAAATGTGTTTTATGAAACGTAAAAGTTGTTCCCCAATGCTTAAAGTAAACAACAGTGTAGGTATGATGTGAGGTTTTTCAGGGGCACATTGTCCAATTTAAATATGTATTATATAACATATATAAAATGTTTTTAATATATGGCTTGTTATTGATTATAGTATGCCATCCCAGAGTGATTTTACTTTTCTTTGAGATGAGCAGTTCTATAAATTTAATAAATTACCGGTAGTGCAGCTCAGAGGGCCTTCTAGAAATTTCTTCCTTTTTTCTTTCATAAATTTAGTGTGATATAAGATATAGATTTTTCTTTGGAATAGTTTAACTCCAGTGGTGTAGAGGGTACTTCCTTTCTCTCTCACCACCACCTCTTCTCTACCTCTCCTCCCCTTCTCCTCTTCCCTCCTACTTTTATACTACTACTTCTGCCGTGGTGCCTGTTTTTTTAAAGTGGGAAGACCACCAATGGGATTTGCCTTCTTCCTTCTCAGAAAACTTAACGAGTACTAAATTTACCAGGAAAATGAACATCCTAGCTAGTATTTGCATATTATAAAATGCATCATCGGCAAGTTAACAAGACCTTGAACCACACAATGCCCACTGATAAATGTTCCTTAGAGTGCTTTTTCCAGCCTTCGCTTTCTTGCAGATAATTTTTTTTAAATATATCTTATAGTTGCTTGCTGGCAGTTCCTCCTTTGTTTTTTTCAAAAGGAAAAACTACTTTATGTCTCTAAGTTTTCAAGTTCTTTGCTACCAAGGTCACCTCCCACGCCTCTCCGGTGTTCAAGTCTGTATTTTTAGAAATCTTGACATCCTCAAAACCATTCTGTCCACGTTCATTAGAGCTATTCCTCCCAACCCCAAAAACGCATTAAGAATGCTGAACCACTCTGTTTTGAGATGGGTTTGATCACTCCATGGAAGTCAGACCTTGGCACTGCCTTGAAGCTTTTAGCTAAAGTTGCCTGCGATCACTTGTGCCCAAGTCAGCTCCAGATTGGACTGCAGGTAGTCCTTGACTTACAACCATTCGTTTACTGACTGTTCCGAAGTTGCAACGGCATTGGAAAAAAGTAATGTATGCCCATAAAAAAACCACAACAAAGAATGTTCTTTCTGCGCCAACTCAGGAAGCTCAAACTGCCCAAGGAGCTGCTGATCC
>JANHFT010001415.1:31258-38758 GCA_032467955.1 Pseudoxenodon macrops
GCAGACTCGGTCCTATCAGAGAGCAGACAGAGTCATTCCCAGTCCTGGAGGCTATATCCACCTTTAATGGAGAATGTAGCAGCACATTCCTGGGCATCCCTACAGTTGCGATGTAACACCTTTGTGTTACACCCACATTGAGTGCCAATTTCCTTCTGGGTCAAATTCAAAGTGTTGATAATCACCTTTAAAGCCTTCCAAGGCATTCAACCAGTTTACTTGAGGAACCATCTCATCCCAATCACATTGTCAGGCAGGGAGGGTATTTTGTGGATCTCATTAGTTAAATAATTTTGATTGGTGGGATCCAGAAAAAGAGCTTTCTCTGCTGTCAGCTCCATCATCTGGAACACCTTATTTCCAGATGTGAAGTGTCTCCCAAAAGAGTGTTAAAACTTGGCTCTGACAGTTGGCATGGTGGTTTAAGAGAGATATGAAACTGGGATGGTTGCTGATGTGAGGATGCTTTCTCCAGTTCTATCATTTTTTAATAGCTCAGTTTTTAACTTTGTTTTTAAGTCTGCTGTGTCTGTTTTATTTATGCTTTTATACTACAGTATATTTATTGTAAACCACCAAAGTCACTCAAGTGATATGGGCAGTATAGAAATGTGATAGACAAATAAATAAATAAAATCTAGACCAAAACTAGCATATGAAGAAAATTAAATACAGAGTGAAACTTTAATTTAACAAGTCTCCAATTAAGAACCTTTAGTTGCAATGGACCAAATTTCTATCTGGAGGCTATCTCAAAATAAAGTCCTTTGCATCTGAAAAAGAATTAATTTCTATTAAATGTATGTAATTTTCTCAATGATATTATTAGGCAAACTATATAAATTGTCACAAATATTATTTTTGGGTTATTTGCATAATAATGACACTATGCAAACAATATAAATCACTAAAATAATGTTATTTCTAATTTAACCTTGCAACTGGTCTGTTCAATCACATGTAGCTCAATATATAAATATACCTTTTAGATTAAGATTTCATTTCCATGTATGCCAGTGTTAATTTATGCCATAAAATGACTCATAGCCTGAAGAGTAAATTATTCTCTTGAAACATATTTTACATGGAAGAGATAGTTTAATATTGTGATCATCAAGAAATGAATCAGACCTTCTCTAAAAAATCCAATAATAAGGAAAATCACAATAGTTCTATGCCTATTTCAGGAACATCAAGAAATATGTGGTTCTGAATTGTGGAGTAGCAATATTCTTGAAATAAAAAATAAATATTTTTTTAAAAAGGGCGGCAAGCCTATTAGGGTATTTAGTTTTATATACCAGTCTTCTGACTTTGTTGACAGCTTCAACCAACTAAATGTAGAATGGGTTTTATTTAAAAAAGTAGATGAAGGTGAAGACATAGATCATAAATACCTGAATAAGTACAGAGATACCAGTGTAGTCAAAGAAAGTCAAGCCACTGCAGTCAAATATTAGATTGTGCCTTTCATCGGGATGCTGTTGTAAGGATGAACGTCTTAGATCAGCAAATGCAGGATCTATATTCCCTTCTGGAAGAAGTAGAAATTTCCAAATGAATAAACCTTTTCTAGAAATTGAAAAATATGGGCCTTTCCTTCTAGAATAAATGCCACTGAGAGCACATGCACCAAAGACAAATTCTGTGTGTGTCCAATCACGCTTGACCAATAAAGAATTCTATTCTATTCTATTCTATTCTAACCTGTGTTATTTTGGGATTTCTTACAGGTTGCAGACTCTGTAGGTTTGTTAAGCTGCAGAGGGCGCAGTGTGAACAATGTTGCAGACATAATTTTCCACAAGGTCAGTGACATAGAAGAACTGAAGGATGTACAAGCAACCCACTGCTCCTAGAAGTGTAACCCATGAAAATAAACAAGATCCAGGCAAATATCTGCTTTAAGTGTGGAGACACAGCAATAGCACTTATATATTGCTTCATAGTGCTTTATAGCCATCTCTAAACGGTTTACAGAGTCAGCATATTGCCCCCAACAATATGGTTCCTTATTTTACCCACTTTGAAAGGGTGGAAGGATAAGGCAACCTTGTGAATTGAACTGCTGGCTGTTTGCAGAATTAGCTGTAATACTGCATTCTAACCACTGTGCCACCACAATAATAGTCCAAGGACGTCAGATACTGATACTATTAGATCATTCTAAGCAGTAGTATTGTTCCACTAAAAAAGGAAATACTACTTCTGAAATTACTCTGGAGGACATGCTAGTCTGTGGGTTACATCTTATTGATGTCCCCACTTCAGAATTGAAGAAGCTTCTTGGATGAAAAGTGAAACATTTTCAAGGGAAAAAAGCAAGGAAGTCCTTTTAAATATCACTTTTGGGACCTCATACATGCTTGTTGCTCTTTCACTCAGTCTCAGGATTCTCCAGTTTTTATCATTTAAGAAAAACTTTAATACAAGTCAAGCTCTTCTTCCACTACAACTTTTTCCTGAGATACAATAGGGGTATCAGTTATAGGTCTACAGTACTAAGGGGGGAAAAGTCTCAATGAGAACATAATGTGACAATACGTCTAAGATAAACCAATCTAGGAAGATAGCATGCTTTATTTATGCTTTACTTTATATATTATAATGTAAATTACAAAGTATAAAGATTTTATATTACATATGATATCCAGTAAATTACAGAATGAGGCATTTTTGACAATCTTGTGTAATTATACTTAGAAAATTCCCTATGTTGCACTTGGAAAAACTTTGAGCCAATCTTGTAAATAAGCTCACAAAGATATTTTCCTGGAAGAATGTTGATTGGCCTCTTGGGACTTGGCATAGGAGGGACAGCAAGCTTTATATTCTTTTATAGAACTCTATTAAATTCCTATGTTGTGTGTCAAGGAAAGTTTCCCTTTCTACAACATTCTATTTGGATTCTGGGCTGCACACAATGGAAGAATATTAGCAATAGCACCTAGACTTATATACCGCTTCACAGTGTTTTATGGCACACTCTAAGCGGTTTACAGAGTCAGCCTATTGTCCCCAACAATCTGTGTCCTCATTTTACCGACCTCGGAAGGATGGAAGGCTGAGTCAACCTTGAGGGGGTGAGATTTGAACTGCCGAACTGCTGGCAGTCAGCCTTTAGCAGAATTAGCTTGCAATACTGCACTTTAACTACTGCACCACCATAGCTCTTATGTTACTCTTCTACAGTTTGGTCAACTTTGCATTCCTTGCCTCCTATGGCTTCCACAGAAATTAATAAATAAAAGGCCCTTTAAATTACATGGTCAGCACAATCCCTTCCTTCCATCAACTGAAGGTTCATGAATTACATTACAGGGAACAATCTGATACTATATAGACATGCCTTCGAGGTAGTGATGAAATCCAATTTTTTTACTACTGTTTCTGTGGGCGTAGCTTGGGCATGGCTTGGGTGTGGCATGGTGGGAGTGCTGTGGTATGGCTTGGTGGGTATGACTTGGTGGGTGTGGCAGAGGAAGGATATTGCAAAATCCCCATTCCCACCCCACTCTGGGGCCAGCCAGAGGTGGTATTTGCCAGTTCTGCGAACTACTCAAAATTTCCGCTACCAGTTCTCCAGAACCTGTCAGAACCTGCTGGATTTCACCCCTGCTTCTAGGCTAGTGTTTGTCAACCTTAGTAACTTTAGATTTCAACTGAACTTCCAACATTACTGGCTGGGGAATTCTGGGAGCTGAAGTCCACAAATCTTCAAGCTGCCAAAATCGAGAAACCCTGTTCTAGTCCTTTCCCTTCTTATGCCAGATGGAAGAAATGTGGACAGAAGTTAATTGGATCCTCCTTTCCCACCATACAACAACCTGACAATCTTCTTGAGGGAAAGGGGCAATCTAAATACATGAAATATAAATAAATAAATCAACAGGAAAATTAAGCACTGATTATTTCTTGAATTATTCACTCACCATGGCAGTTTCCATTGGATAATGAAGTGAGCATTATGTTCTGTTCATACTGAAACAAAAAAGCAAAGCAGCATGGTTGATTGCAATGCTGTTTCTTATTTTATGCTTCAAAAATGGTCATTCTGACTGTTATGAATACAGTGTGTATTTGCCTTGCTAAGAATCCTAACAGTTATTTTTCCACTATATCTGAAATCGTCGAGTTTCTTCATGATAGACCTTCAAGAACTTGGCTGCCAGAGCAACAATATTATCATTTAAAAGGGCATATTATATACAAATCAAACAAAAACAAAAAGACAATTTGAATACAGTTTCCCTGGAAGCATGTTTACAGGAACAGGTTTTCACGTATTGCTAAGGCAATAAGGGGGAATTTACAGCATTGTTATTACCTGGGATGCAAAACTAACCCATAATGAAAAATAACAATGAGAAAGCTGCAAACTTCCCAGGGTTTTCTTTTATTATTATTATTTACTGGCAGCAGTGTTGAAACAGAGGCAAAACCCAGTCATTTGTATTTGATTTCTTTCATTCACTGTAGTAGCATGGATGGAAAGTGTTGATTAATTTTAAATTTAAATTTGACTAAGAGACTGTGCGTGAAATAAGCCGATATGCTTCCCTCCAGATATAGAACTATCAGCATTCAGGCATATGCACACATTAGCGGTGGGTTCTACTTAACTTTCCTTCGGGTTCTGGTCGCGATGGAAGTGCGCATTTTGTGCACACGCACGGTCACTGCACTCACACACATGCCCCGGTCACATCCAGGTATTGCCTCGAAAATAACCCTCTGCGCATGTGCAGGAGGCTTTGCGCATGCGCAGAGGGTTATTTTCAAAGCAATTTCCACCTGGAGGACCGATTTCCTCCCAGAGAACCAGCTCAGGGGGTGTGGCCATCCGGCTGTTGCTGCCGGTTCGGTGAGCAGAGGCAAATCTCCGCTAACGGTTCTATAGAACTGAACTGAACAGGTAGCAACCCATCTCTGGCACAGATACATAATTGACTCATAGGTAAAATCATGCTATTGTTTCTAGATAGCCTTCAAAAAGCCTAAGGTTTATATATCCCACTTTCCACCAACAGTGATTCCCTAGTTCCGTTCTTGCTTTGAGACACAATGCTTGATGCATTTCCTTTGCAAAGGAATTACGTTTTTATTCTAGTGTTTAGTCATTGTTCACAGGTAAGTTCAAACCATAGTGTATCAGATGAGGAAGAACAGAAAACTATGATTTGCTTTAAACCAGGAAGGAAGATATTGGTAGTATTTGAGAAGAAAAATGAAAGGCAGAAGGTGTGCATGAGCTCAGGAGGCATTTACAGGCAGTCTTGACTTAACAACAACAACTGGGGCAGCAACTCCATTGCTAAATGACATAGTCACTAAGAGACAGAGAGAGACTGTGACTGTGGTGGACTTACAATCTCACTTCAGCTGCTGTTAAGTGAGACATCATATGATCATGGGAAGTGGTGGGTTCTGCTTATTTTTGCTGCCGGTTCGCCTAGGGTCGCACTGCCTATGTGCGTGTGAAGCACACACGCACGTGCACAACAATAAAAAACTAGCTTCTGTGCATGCGCAGAAGCAAAAATGAAGCAAAATCCAAGATGGCAGCGCCCACCAATTCTGTGACGTCACTGCAGAGTTACTACTGGTTCTATAGAACCGGATAGAACCGGTAGGAACCCACCTCTGATCATGGGATTTTACTGTCAGTTTCTCTACTGACTCTGCTTGTCAGAGGCCTAGGAAACATGCAAATGATAAAATATGGCTGTGAGAATGGCTGTGCAATAATTGTAAGTGGGAGACCAGTTGTAAAATTAATTTTTCGGTGCTGCCCTAACTTTAGTCACTAAACAGGACAGTTAGTAAGCGAGGACTAGCTGTATGTGTAGAAAAAGGAGCAACATAACCTGGGGGTGAAGTTAAAAGAGGGATCAGCCTAGAATCCTTACATAGCCACAAATTAACTAAGCCCAAGTCCAACCCTCCTTGAATACCATTGGCCCTTAGAGCTGACCTTTAGTTGAGAAGATTCCTGTGCATAGGCTTTTACCAATGAATATGTTTAATTAAACCTTTGTGTGTAGACTTGGTCTTTCAAGCCTGACAATGTGCCTTGTCTGACAAGACATGTTTCTTGCATCAATACTAACTGCATTTCAAGGACACTCTTTTCTAGAAAAAAAGGAACAATAAAATTGTGTGCAGGCAGATATCTCTGCTTGCACTGATGGATTCATATTTTGCCCTCAGTCTCTTCTTTTGAGCACAATATGCTTTCTTTGGTAATAATTGGACAATTGAAGAGCCACATCTAAAACTCTTACAGCAAAATATACTTAAGTTCTCAGGCTTTAAATAGAAAGGAACTTGCTTCCATTTGATTCTCTCACTTCTATTTCTATAGCTATCTGCTACATTAAACGTCAAATCCATTAAGTTTTAGAAAACAGCTAAATCATTTCTGGAAGCTCTGAAAGGTTACAAAGCACTTATTGTTGTCTCTTTAGTAGATAACATCCACTGGTATTATGTCTGAGGACTACTTAAAATGACACTGACAGCTCCTCATTCTATGAATTTGCCTAATCATCTTCAGAGGATAAATTATGCCCATCAACCCACCCACTCCCAGTATATCTCATGTTTAATAGACTTCTGTAAACTCTACAATTCATCAGAATTTGGACAATTTCAACAGACACCTCATCAGTCTGCATGTGTACAACTGGTTTGAGTTGCGATGGAAGTGCGTGTTTTGCGCATGCGCCCCACTGCGCTCACCCCCGGCCGCATCCGGGTATTGCCTCAAAATAACCTTCTGCACATGCGCAAAAGATTATTTTCAAGGCAATTTCCACCAGGAGGACCAATTTCCTCCCGGAGAACCGGCCCAGGGGCGTGGCCAGCCAGCCGTCATTGCCGGTTTGGCAAGCAGAGGCAAATATCCGCTAATGGTTCCATAGAACCGATCCGAACGGGCAGCAACCCACCTCTGTATGTGTGTATGCATAGGTGTTCTTGTTGAGCATCAGAATTATCTACCTTAATTTCTTGCCCTATTGGATCCTAGATGCTAGTTCTAAACAGATTTCTATTTTAGGGCCATTTCAAATCTTAACTGATTGAATTCCATGTCCTCAAAAATTATTTTTATGGTTAGAGAGCATTTTGTAATGTATAATCAAATGCTTTGCTTACAGTGATGGATGATCTGCTGGTCTGAAAAATCGGTCTTATTTTCTCTCAACCATATTTAAGTGAAATCAGCAGAAATATTCTTATAGCAATAGAATTAAATGCAGGGCCAGAACTGTTTCACAAGAGGAAGATTCATTGGAGAGGGGGAAAGAGGGCAGTTTTTCTCTAATAACCAGCATTGTTCCATGGATAATTATCTATTTATACCTCCTCCCATATTTACACCTCCTTTGAAGGTAAAGGTTTTTCCTGCCCAATCGTGTCCGGCAGTAGGGGAGGGAGATCATCTAAATTTCTTCCTCTATGGAGCCAGCATTGTCCAAGATACTTCTGTGGTCATGT
>JANHFT010001415.1:127780-138002 GCA_032467955.1 Pseudoxenodon macrops
GCAAAGACTTTTGCCTGTTGGGACATTTTTCACCCTCCAGAGGGCAAAAAACGGCCCAATGGGGGGGCACGCATGCATGCGCAGTGCAGTGTGCATGGGGGGGTTGTGTGCTGGCACACATACGCAGTAATGCACGCGTGCGTGGTAATGCACGCGTGCTGCCATTTTTGGCATGCAAGAAGAAAATGGTTTGCCATCACTGGTCTATTGCTTTGCCCTCATCGAGTTGTGTAGTCCATATGTTTTTGCAATGTAGAAGTTGCAGATTACAGGATCATTTTTTTATGAAACCAAATTGTTTTTTAGAGAGTAGGTTGTTTGTCTCGTAAGTGGAGAGTAATGGATTGGTTAAAGATTGATTCCATGACTTTGCAGATTGTGTGTGTGTGTGTGTACAAACACATATGCATACATATACATATATATAGACACACACATACATACATCTCAGGTGGGTTCTGAATCTTCTTACTGCCTGTTTGCTCAGGGTCGCGCTTTGAGCGCACGTACACGGCAATAAAAAAATCCAAAATGGTGGCGCCCACGGAGACACCGAAGGAACCAGCTCCGTATATATAAAGTATAGATGAACTTAGCTGAAGGAAAAGGGGAGTTTTCTTCATTTGGGAGGATGCTACATGAATTTGGGGGAACATGGGGAAAGAAATAAAAAAGACTGGTTGGTGAATAGATTGTTCCTAAGAGAGAATGTTTTCAGTATGATTCAGGAAGAGGAGTGATAATTAGCTTCAATTGCTGCTTGAGAATTTAAATTCTGTGAGTCAGACAGTCATTTCAGAAATGACAAATAGTATGACCAATAATAATGCAACTAGCCCTGTTGTAATCCAATGTTTATTTGTTATGGTGTAAGCTAGTTAGCCTAAATAACTAGTTAACCTTTGAGTCTCTCTCTGTGTATCTACATGTGCGTGTACATACACACACACATATCCACATAAATAGTTTGTTCAAACTTCTTTTAGCAGAATAACTATTTTTCCTCTGTTGCAAGTGTTTTCTTTTTATCATAATTGCATTAAAAACATTTGTACCATTCTGTTAATTATCAAATAAGACTTATATTATTGGATTATAAAATAATTTAAATCATTAGAAAGTCAACATCAAACATGTCATTTGAATCTTCCTTGATTCAAAGTATTCAAGTATTCCTTGAATACTTTGTTTATTATATTATATTACATTGTTCTAAGATATTATTACATCACACATGAGTCTCTTTAGCTAAGATACAGATGATAATAAACAGATGGGACTGATGGAAACCAGATAGAAACACACAATAACTTTTTGAATGTTAACAAAAACAAATCAGACTATCGTTTCTTAACTCTTTTGCATAAAACTCCTTCTTTATACCAGAGTTTAGAATTTTGAATGGATTTGCTTCTGATTGTTGACATGGCCACCAGTTCACCCATTTTGTATTCACCTCACTTCTGGTTAATGTTTTCCTAATATTGTCTGGCCAGCCGATTCTGGTTGTTTAAAGACAAAAGCCAATTCACCAATTCTTGGAATTTTGCTTGGGCACTTCTCAAAATTAGCCCAACTTATGGAACTCTTTTCTTGAAGGCATTTATGTAATTTGATTCTTGGGAATCTTTAAATAACTAAGAAAAAAATATTTTATGGTAGTCTGCTTCTTGAGACCTTAATCTATAAAATTAAATAAGTAAACAACAATAGGATTCTGGTTTGTAGTAACTGCAATTTATGGCATTGTCTCTGTTTATGTTATATATTGTGTTGTTTAATTGTATGATAACCATTCTTGGGTATATGTTAAAGAAAGTCTTGTATACACGTTAGGGATGATAGAGGAGAATATAATACTATGAAAGACATTTTATTAAATACATACAGTAATAGCCACTGACACTTCTATATGTAACTTTGAATTTTAAAGACAGTACCAGTAATTGGTATTAATTAAAAAGAAAAATACGTTGTGCTATAACACTTTTAACTCAATTTGAATCATTTCTGTTGCTCTGTTTTAATCATTGTAAGTTCTTTTTTTCTTTTTTTTGAGAATCAACATGTATGTGATTTCTTTTTCTTATTGTGTAGCCAATCAAAAATCCTCCTTCAGGGAAAAAGTATGTTAGATGTCCATGTAACTGTCTGCTTATCTGTAAGGATACATCACGAAGAATAGGCTGTCCAAGACCCAATTGGTAAGAGCCACAAAAATTTTCAATCTGTGTCCTTAATATGAATTTGATTGTTTTCATCATTTATTTCATATAAACTGTGACATTAGCCTATGCACGTTAAGCAGATGTAAAGATAAATACTTATTTGTGCCATTTCCAAATATAGATTAATCAGAGAAGAGGTAGGAGTTCAATAATAATGATTCAGGAAAAAAAGGAAGATGACTATTTTTTGTGCACATCCACTTTCTTTAATCATGAGAAGAATGTACATAATCTCTAATGGAAGGTATTCATGCCTTCATAGAAAATTCATAATTCTGTTGATTACAGTATCATTATTGCTGTTAAGGCTGATTACTTAGTGATTGATATATATATCCTGAAGACCTTAGAGACCTGATGTTGGATCAGATGTCTATTGAGCCTTGTAGATGAGGTTGATTTACCTTTTTTAAGTAATTTACTAGAAGTTTCAGTCATATTGTACTGTTTATGTGTGCTTTTTTTTGGGGGGCACTTCTGAACATTAGTATGACTCTGGGCAGGGGTGGGTTCTAACTTACTTCGCTGTCAATTCGCTGCCTCCCGCGCCACGTGACCGCGCCACGTGGCTACACGCGCGCTTCGCATGCATGCACATTTGCAGTTTTAAAAAATTGCAAAAAAATCCCATCCCCCAAAAAAGGCCAAAAACAAGATGGCAACTCATGCACAGTGCTGGAAACTTGGCTTCTCCGCATGTGCAGAATAAAAAAAAATGGAAAAAATTCCCAAAAAAAATTTCCTCACCCAAAAAAATTTCCACAAAATAGATGGAGGCATCCACGGACCAGAACCGGTTCCATGACATCACCATGGGCTTACTACCTCCTCTATAGAACCAGTCCAAACCAGTAGGAACGCACCTATGACTCTGGGCAGGCAGCTCAAATTCTAAAACAGAACTGAGGTAAAATAACATAAATTTTAAAAATAGAATTAAAAAACTGAACACATTGGAAATATGGACTATAGCATCAATACAAAAACAACAACATTAAAACAATCATCTAACCTGCCCCAAGACACACACACACACACAAATGTATTTTACATTATCTTCTATCTGCAGAAGAGTATGACTAATTGAGTACTAAACTGACTAATTTTCAGGAAAAGGTGTATGGTTAAACCAGAGAACTAAACTAGGGAAAATTCTGATGGATTACTTTTATTTCCTTTCTTATACTTTGGTATCATAACTAATCAACTCCGTCAATTTAAGGATATGAAAAGAGGAGGAAAGTTGGTAATATCTGGTAATTGTTATTTTTTACCTCAACAGCAATTACAGGTAGTCCTCGACTTATGACCAACGTCTCTGTTGTTAAGTGAGACATTTATTAAGTGAGCTTTGCCCATTTTTACTACCTTCTTGCCATAGTTGTTAAGGGAGTCACTGCAGTTGGTAAGTTAGTAATCATCTTGTTAAGTGAATCTGGTTTTCTCATTGACTTTGCTTGTCAGAAGGTTGCAAAAGGTGATCATGTGACCTTGGCACACTGCAGCCATCCTAAATATGAACCAGTTGCCAAGCGCTTGCATTTTGATCATATGACCATGGGGATGCTGCAAAAAAATTGTAACTGAAAAATGGTCATGAGTCATTTTTTTCAGTGCTGTTCTAACTTTGAACAGTGTCTAAATGAACTGTTGTAAGTTGAGGACTACTTATATTAATGTATACATGGGATGAGCTTAAGAACTACATACTAGATATGATATTAATAATGCTGTAGTTATTTCTTTAATGCTAGATTAGGCCTAAATGATGAAACCCTTTATATTTGTTTTAATCCCCTTTGCCCAAAAGTGTAATCCACCATCAGTTTCACTGATCCAGAAATACGTGAATTAATCAAGGAGATTGATCACTAAATTCAATTTAACTATCTTTAATCTGTTAGAAGAGAATTATAAAGTAGAATATCTGTAATGCACAAGCACGCATACAAATATGGACAAACCTGATGCCAGCATTATTTACTGCATTAAAGTCAATCCCACATTTAATTAATATAATGCTTTCTTATACTTGATACCAAACCAATAGGGATCACTCTTCTTTCATTGTTTCATTATGAGTTTATAATGGACCAATACATCGTTTGCAGCAAAACGTATCAATCAAGAATCTTATGAATAACAATTATGAAATTAAATGTTTTAGAAAGCTGGACAGGGTATTGTGCAGGGTTTTTCTTCTCAATCTTAACTAAAATAATATATAACTTTTGAGAAAGATACTACTGAAACATTGTTTACTTTCCAGTGAATAATTATAAATACAGTCAGGATAATGGCCTTACTATCGCCATTTCAGAAAATGCAATACATGCAATCAGTTCAGAATTTCTAATAATTTTTCTGAAGTATACTGAAATCACCATGAGTTTGGCCTTGGGCTGGGAGTAGTTTGGACCTGAATACAGTACCCTTGGTTTTTTAATAGTATTCAGCTCCAAACTGAAATCTTCTAGATGGTACTTTTAAGTTCTTCTGATCAATCGTTTAACTTCTGTTAACTTCTAAAACCAGACTTCTCTATTAACCAGTTTTCAAGGAACTGGATTTGAAGCTGGCTGTCAACTGGCCTAGTTACTAGAAAGAATATACAATTACTACTTTAAACAATTATTTCAACAAACCATGGATCAGAGTAATGAACTCTTTGTAGTTACTTTCGGCTTTTTGGCTACTTGAATTATAAGGATGATACTTTATGGGGATAATTAAGGCTTCAAGGCAGTGGAGCCAGGTTACGTAAAGTTTCAGTTCTCCGTAACTCAGGCCATTTGACAGTGGAAATAATTACTATGAGAGCCGCCCAGATGTGTTCAAGCTGAGGCTAAGTAGTAACTGTCTGAGATGGTTTAATTAGGATTCCTGCATTGCGCCAGATGTTCCAGACGTTATAGACTAAATGGTCTGTTCCTAATTTACCTTGGTTTCAATATGTACACAATTTTTAATTTTTATGGCATTTTTTAATTCATTTGAAGATAGGCCTGTATTTCAAAACTTTGATTATTTTACAGCAGGGGTGTCAAACTCAAGGCATGTGGGCCCGATCGGACCCGTGGGATGCTTAGACGTGGCCCGCATAGCAGGGAAACAGCAAAGGACTGGCCCATGGTGCTTCTGCCAGTGAAAAGAGAGCTCCATTTTCCCTGGCAGAGGGTTGCAGGAGGCCATTGCAGTCAAAAACAGAACTCGGGAACCCGTTTTTGCTGGCAGAGTGCTCGGGCCACCACAGGCGCCCCCGACACGAGTGTTGTTGAGCTGGCCACACCTACCCTAGCCATGCCTCCCCTTCCACTGGTGTCAAACACAACCTTGATGCGTCCCTCAGTGAATTCAAGTTTGACACCCCTGTTTTACAGGGATTGATACCAGTTTACCTAACTGTCTTTGTGTTTGGTGCTGAAATTTGGCAAATACAATGGAGCCAATGAGTTTTCTTTGTAGAAAGGATATTAGGTGATGAAAGAGTCTTTTTCTCTCTTTTTTTCTGAAATGGTATGACATCTTTACTTCTGACAGTAGACGCATCATTAATCTTGGTCCAGTAATGCTAATTCCAGAGGAGCAGCCAGCGCAGCCTGCAATACCTGCTCAGCCAGAAGGCACCAGAGTAGTGTGTGGACACTGTGGAAATACATTTCTAGTAAGTACAATCACAAACAAGAGGGTCAAATTAATTCATCGGATAGAATATTCAAACTAGTCTGAGGTTTTTTAATCTTTTGTCAATAGTTCATTTATCATAGCAAGTTCATCCACAAACATAAAATATAAGCTTTAGGGCACGGGTGTCAAACTCAAAGCCTGAGGGTGGGATCCAGCCCGCGGGGTGCTTAAATCTGGCCTGTGGGGCAGCCCTGAAAACAGTGAAGGACTGGCCCACAGTGCCTCTGCCATCGAAAACGGAGCTCAAGAGCCCGTTTTCTCTGACAAAGTGCTCAGGCCGCCTCAGGCACTCCCGACACGAGTGACGTCGAACTGGTCATGCCCACCCTGGCCACACTCACTCCAGCACTCCAAAGTCCTGATGCGGTCCTCAATGAAATCAAGTTTGAAACCCCTGCTTTAGGGCAAACCGTTAACAGTTTTTTTGTTAATGTAATTAGTAATTAATTAATTAATTAATAATTCTGTGATACGAAATAATTATTGCTAAATAGTAGAATATGTACTTTGCGTGGACTAAACCTGAAACCTGAATCTCCAATTAAAAGATGATGAACAGGTAGTTCTCGGCTTACAACCGGTCGCTTAGAACTGTTCAAAATTGTGAGGGATACTTCCTACCTGGATTCAAAGCTCTGATGCCCACCCCCTGCAGTCATATGACTTTACTTTGGGTGCTCAGCAAGCGGCTATTACAGCATCCCGTGGTCACATGACTACATTTTACTTCTGGTTTTGCATTTGATTCAGGGTTTTGGTAAAACTGGCCCATAGCGTAAAAGATTGTAAAATCATAGTCATATGGGTGACCCGATTGTCACAACTTATGACTGTATTAGGCAGGTTCCCTTACAGTTGTAAATCAAGGACTACCTGTAATATATGACAGCTAGATGACACAGTGCTGTTAGCTGACCATTTGAATGAAAGGATAATTAATTTTCTTAATCATGCCATGATTTTGTGGATATCTATTTATAGTTAGAAATAAAAAAATATTTAAAAAGACTATTTCCTATGGACATCAATAATCTCCTTCTCTCTTTCTCATCTATCTATCTATCTATCTATCTATCTATCTATCTATCTATCTATCTATCAGTATCATCTATCTATCGTTATGATTATATGTAGGTAAAATCATAATTATGGAATACTTATGATATTACAATTATTAGTACTGAAAAGTAGTACAATTCTTGAATAATATACAGAGGTCTGTAACAAGCAAGCCATGGGAAATTCTTTTACGTAGAAATCCCAAACCACAAAGTATGGGGCTATTGCTTTGCAACAGAGCATTGCTGTGATGAAAGAAAATAAGGAATAAAAAGTCATGAGAAGTAAACTATTTTGCTGTGATAGCCATGACATTTAATGTGAAGCAAAATAAGTATTTTTTTCATGCTGGCATTTTTTTCAACATAGTTTTTTTTTTATTGCAGTGGATGGAACTGAGATTCAACACATTGGCAAAGTGCCCACATTGCAAAAAAATGTAAGTTTCTAGAAATACATCTGTAAATCCTAGTGTTTATGGATGCAATTTTATTCCAAATATTAGTTCTTAATAAAGGTATGTTATCTTTAAAAGGAATAACATTTACAGTGTTTACATTGTCAACTGATGTTTTCATTGGTAACATTTTCAAGTCAAAAACTTGTAAACTTTGATTGTAAATGCTTTGTATACAGTAATTATTTGCAAATGGAATGGTAAAAACTATTTAGTTTTTCTCCTGTTAGCTTATCTACCTAATTGTCTATCCAGACATCCATCTTATGGTAAAATTAAGTGAGTGATGCATGTACAATTTATAGTAGGCTGGATTTCCACTTTTTTTAAAGAAGTTCAAAGCCCATGAATTACTATGTAGAATTGCACTCTAGCCAATAGATCTGGTTAAGGCTACTCTTCATATGAGCTTTGAATGAGATATTTCAAATCTGAGTTAATAAATACTTGCTGCCATATACATTTTAGAATGAAAATCTCACTGCCTTTGTTATATTTGGAATCAGAATGTAAAGTTGAGAAAAACAATACAAAGCTGGTTTTACCACCCAATAAAAATGCTTGAATCATATCCATTATCCAGATTATAATGCTAACAAAGCAAAATTTCCCTATAAAAGTGAAAGTGTCAAATATAGCAGTTCTAAAGAAGTTAAAATTACCAGTACCTTGTGATAGAAATAGCATTTATTCTTTCTTTTTCAACAGTGGGGACCCTTAGGGAACAGATTAAAGGTCTCAATTAACAGTGACCAAGTAATGCTTCCTCTTCTGTTTTAAAGTAGAACATTTGTTATTGAAATAAAACTGCCTAAGACAATCAGTTTAAAGACATTCCACTAAGATTTAAGAAGAAAAATCTAATCACAAGTTGGTCATATGGGTCTTTTTTGTTGAAATCAGCCTTAGAGCTTTTGGATAATCACATGATAGCTTACTGTTCCTGCAAATATTTTGGAATGTCTGTAACTAAACAAACAATTAGAATTATAAAATGAAATATTTTTCACACTAGTCTCAGAACATAATGTGACTTTGAACCCCAAAGAGTTTAAACTGCAGTTTTATCTTGTACATTCTTCAGTGAACCTTCAACATCATTGTATCAATCTGTGTTTAATTGTGGCTATGGAATACTGTGTGTTTTCAGTTCTTCTGTTGGATGTGCGCTCCCACGAAGACGGTGCTGTGCATATATTACAATTGGAATGATATTTATCTTCATTGGCGTTGGATTAACTGTAAGTAGCATTAGTGTTGGTTTTTAATATTGAATCAGACACATGGTATGACTTCGATTAGTGTCTTATCAAAAGTTTGCAAATCATTTCTGCCCTCTAAAAATCTAGAAAATGTCAAAATACAAGATTTTGCCTGCAGATTATAAATTAGAATTTATGGCCCAGATGACAAGTAGTCCTCAATTTATGACTGGTCACTTTTTGGCAAAACTATATCTGAGTGAATCACTGGTTTTCCTTAGGACTGTGGCATTTTTCTTTAATGACTGTGGTGATTTGTTTAATGACAGCCACAAAAAAGTTATAAAATCAGGTTGGTCAATGGTTCCATAAGGATCATAAATGTGAAGATTACTTGTACATGAAATAGATATTGCCCTGTGTCTTATTGGCTGTGCTCCAACTAGATCTTTAATGGGCCTGATGGTGTCTTCAGCTGCCAAATAGGGAAGGATGCAGCCTTCATACTAGGCTGGCTTATGTTTCCCGCATAGCACAAACACCACTAGACAAATTTGCACAATCACCCATCAGAAATTACATGCAATACCTTCCACATTGTCCAGAAGGGCTTTGCTTTGCTTTTTAGCAGGGAAGGAGTTTTAATATAGATATTAAATTGTAATTTATGAGGAAAGACATTTTTACAAAACACTTTTGTTAGTTTAGGCAATTTATTCTGTACTTTGCATGTACAAAAACTATTTGTCCTTTCTAATTTCTGCTAGAAAAAAGGGTTGTAAAGAAGAATATGGTTCCTGGTTTCTCTAGCTTTTGGTTCTGATGAGAATTATAAGCTATTCTCAATTATATATGTATGTATGTAGACACACACACACGCACACACACACCAATTACATATGTTTATAAAGTCCATCAATTCCATAACAGTGTTTGAGAGGAGAAACTCTTTGTTTACAATACTGTGCACACTTACTTGGGAATAAATCCCCCTGAATTAGCATCCATGATATACAATTATAGGCGACTATACTATTATAATATGTAGTATATATTAGCATAAGGTTAAAAAAGCTATTAAGAAAAAAAAGTGTGTTATTATAAATGGTGAAGCACACTAATGATAAAGTCATATTCTAAATTAATACTCAATTTCTTCATATAGTATATTGAGAGATACAACAAGATCAGCAAAGTTTCTCTGGAAATAAAATGGAGAAGGGGAGAAAAGTGTGATGATAGAGTGACAATTTCCTATTAGAAAACTCTAATCCGTGATGGTGAACCTATGCCAAGTATGCCACAGGTGGCACGCAGAGGCCTCTGCTGGCACGCGAGCCGTCGCCCCAGCTGAGCTCCACCGCGCATGTCCTCACGGGTCTCCTGCTAGCCAGCTGATTTTTGGATCTCTGCATCACTGTTGTTTAATCAAAATGCAGTTAAAATACTAAACAAGCCATCGAGAATATAACTATATCCAACAGGAACAGGAAGTGCCTCACAGGAGCAGATAGAGGTACCGTATTTTTCTGACTATAAGACGCTACTTTTTACCCCCAAAAAGAGGGTGAAAACTTGGGTGCGTCTTA